>BLKR01003217.1:0-155656 GCA_011170035.1 Teleogryllus occipitalis | reverse complement strand
TTATAAACAATTTCCAAATTTTGCAAATCTAAAGGGGGAGAGTCTCCCGATGTCCCAGAACCAAAAACAGCGAATTAACAATTTTGCAACAATTTATAATTTTATAAACAAATTCGAAATATGCGTTAGAACAGCCGGGAAGGCTCCGCAAATTGTGCCTGAAATGAATATCTCAAAATAGCAGTTTGTCAGGAGTTACAAATCGATTACTAAAAGTTAGAATAATTGTTGCTAAAATGATAAATATTTACTGGTCTATAGACAATCATTCTGGACGGAAAGCCCGCTTAGAAATATTTTTTTCGTCGTGGCGTACGCGCAGGCAAACTATCTCCTTCGGCAGGGAAATATGACGATATTTCCGTCTCGTACGTAAACAAACTAGCCCCCTCCCCCTGAGACAGCGTTCTTTCTGCCCCTTGGGATGTTGCACCAATCACAGACAACTGTGGTTCTACCTGCTAGCGATTGGTCAACGCGTCCCTCCCCCTGCCCTCCCCAGGCCGAGGGGTGTCCAAGTTTGTCGGCGCGGTGTGGAAGATAGAATTTTAGACATTGCCCATTTTTCACGGGGGAGGTTACATTTCATAGTTTGAAATGCGTGGATTTTTTAACATTTAGTCTGCTTGTGTTGTACTAGGGGTGAAATAACACTAACTTTGAAAGTGTTAGATTATAGTTAGCTAAGTGATGATGACTGTTCCGCTGAGTGTCATTTCTGTAGTTTTCTCCTCAGTAGATTACCTTCAAATTTTGGCGACTTTCCACTTGTTATTTATGTACCAAGGCTGAAAGTAAAGGTTTTTGGGACGAGAGGTTTTCAACTGAGGCGAGGGGTAGCGTTACAGAGTTTAACAATAATGAGAATCCGTAAAATATTGCTTTTTTTTATATGCATTCAAGATGTCATGTATAGATTTCTCTGTACATGTATAATAAACAAAATGTTCGATGTTTATTTAAAAATATTTTTTATTATAATATGTAATCAAGTATCGTAGATGGAATAGTAACAGGAGAATAAAATATATAACCATATTTTATGTAATCAAGAAATGCGTATTAACTTTCACTTCTGAATTTAAACCATTTAAAAAACAAAGCTTTTAACAGTAAGTAAATGCTTAAATCAAGTTCAATCAAGTTTTTTTTTCTCCGTCTGTTTTGTTGCAGTTAGTGCTAGCGTCTTCCCATGCCTAAATCGAAAAAAACATTTTTCGTCGTAGTCCAAAAGGCTTCAAGTTCAATCAAGTTTTTTTTCTCCGTCAGTTTTGTTGCAGTTAGTGCTAGCGTCTTCCCATGCCTAAATCGGAAAAAATTACGAACGATATAGTCTGTAAAATGTAACATTTTAGGTAAGAGTAAAATGCAATTTAGTAAAACTGAGAAGTTCCAAAAAGCAACGTATCTGAGCCTTTGGGTTCCTCTTGTGTTTCGCACACTTAACGAAGAATGATTGTGCAAGGCATAAAATGAAATATTCAGCTGCCATTGGTATTTTTCAAAATCTGACGCGTGTGTGTTAATTTCTATTAGACTAAGTTAAAAAGTCTGATTAAATGAATTGTAGCTTCAGAGAGATGTTTCATTTTTACTACAAAATCATTGCGATCTAAATTAGATCGTAGGAATTATTTTTAGCATTGGCGTTTGTGTAATGTCTTCCATATTTTACCATGCGAACACATTGAAAACCTTCTACGTTTCCAAGATATTTCAATACGTTTCCGAAGTTTCAAAATATTGCTATTGCAAACAATGCTTGGCAAAAGAGAGCTTTGATATAGTATTTTAATGAAAAGGCAACGATCTTCAATTCGAGCAATTTGTTGTCTACAATGCTGGAACATTACCGTCACATATCGTTAAATGTGAGGCAAAGTGTATGTACATTAAAAAAAAGTAATGTTAATTCTCGCAATAAAATTGTTTCTTGGAGATCTGTGAGGTTTTCGTGCATTTTTTTAGCTTCTAATGAGCAACAATGATAATAGAAAGTGGAGTGGCATGATCTGGTATACACACACACACACACACACGCACGCACATACACACAGTTGGAATAAAAAATATTATATTTTTTACAGTATTTAACAGCTGGAACAAAAATTACGTAGCGAGAGTGACGTTTAAGATACATTTTGGAGGGAAATTACAAAATTACGGCTTACTCTTGGCATTATCATAAAAAATGTTACCTTATATTTCTTTCTAAATGTCAAAAAGAAGTTGTGGTGAATTTTTAAATTATCCTCCTTAAATCGAAGTGCTGATTTCTTCGTTGTGGTGTTTCTGGGAAAATTGTTTCTGGAGGAGTTTTTGTAGTGGCCTTCGCCGCAGGCACGATGAGCCAATTTAAACATTGCATTTGTCAGCTAAATAGAGAAGATCTTTCTCTTCAGTTCCCGTGATAATCAAATCAACCTACGTTTAGGAACTTTATATTTTACTGAAGATTAAATTTTCCCCCTAAAGCCGTAAGTGGTGTTTAAAGGATCGTTTCTAATTATTAGGTGTTTTTCCTGAATTATCACTTGCAAACGCCGATGTAAAAATATCCGTTGATTGGGTGTACCCACAACACGGAATTAGTATTTAGAGACTTGTCCACTCGAGTAAAATCGACTGCGATTCATCTAATAAAAAATGAGATGACTTATCTGGAATGAAGTTGTGCTCTTGTGTGCTCGTGCTCTTGTGTGCTCGTGCTCTTGTGTGCTCGTGCTCTTGTGTGCTCGTGCTCTTGTGTGCTCGTGCTCTTGTGTGCTCGTGCTCTTGTGTGATCGTGCTCTTGTGTGATCGTGCTCTTGTGTGATCGTGCTCTTGTGTGATCGTGCTCTTGTGTGATCGTGCTCTTGTGTGATCGTGCTCTTGTGTGCTCGTGCTCTTGTGTGCTCGTGCCCTTGTGTGCTCGTGCCCTTGTGTGCTCGTGAGATTGTGCGCATGTTGTCGTGCGAGCGTGTGTGTGTGTTTGTATGCGCGTAAGGGTGCGCGCGCATGTGTGTGTATGCGCGTAAGGGTGCGCGCGCATGTGTGTGCGCGCGTGCGTGCACGTGTGTGTGTTATGCTTTCGTTCGTGTGTGTGCACGGGCGTGTGTGTGTTATGCTTTCGTTCCTTGTTGGCGGACGAAACATCGCTGCTCCTCGTCTCCAGGCGCGCTCCTCATTTATTTTCTGAGCGCTCTAATCGATCGTCGGCGGACGTCCATAAAGTATGCCACGCGGCTGGATACGATTGAACGGCGCCAGAACGGGTGGAATGATAAGCGAGCGCGTAAACTAGAACGTCAAAACTGAGAGGGGGATAAACCACAGGAATATGAGGATGGAAGCTTCGAAGTCCCCTTCTGATTTTATGGGACCAGACGTTTAGAGCTTAGACTAAATAAGGAACTGTTGTATCTGGAAAACTGTTTTTCTCTTTCCTAGTTGTTTAGTAGGATATTGTGGAATGATCGCACGAAGTCGATGTACAAAACCTTCTGAGTTTAGAAAACGAAATCATTTATTCAATAGAGTACCAGTAACTCATTACATTTTGTGTTGTGTAGACGGTAAAGGTCGGTAAAGATTGGTAAAGGATGGTAAAGGTTGGCACCAGCTTACTATATGAGTTTTGAAACTTACATCGCTATTTTATAGTAATAATAATTAATTCAGCTGAGGAAAAGTTGCAGAATATAACTTTAAACTACGTATACATTTTGACTGATAAGATATTTTTATCAAAATTTATATCTACTACAGAACGTAAGGGCACACATGAACCCATTTGCGCAAACAAGCACACACACACACACACACACACACACACACACACACACACACACACACACACAGACTCACACGCTCGCACGGCAACAGCCGCACGGTCGCATGCGCGCAGGGTCGCCAACGTGGCCAGTCGCAAACGAGGACAGTCGCAAGCGCGCGCGGTCGCAAGTGGTAGTAGTTAACTTAATGTAGTGGTTAATTTAGGTAATGAAGGCATACCACTCGCCAGGTAAGAACAAGAGAATTTGTTAACTGTTTTCAGATGAGTTTTCGATTTAGTTAAACAGTGAATAACCTCAACAAATTATTATTATTATTATTATTATTATTATTATTATTATTATTATTATTATTATTATTATTATTATTATTATTATTATTATTATTATTATTATTACTTTCTTGTGTACTTTACGAGTGAATCGACGAAAAATTAACCAGTTTTTCATTATTTAATTTCATTCAAATATGTAGTTACTACGGATATTTACTTAAATTTCACAACTTAAAAATAAAGGAACATTGCTCTCTTGAAACCAACTATCTCAGCTGCTTCAACTAAATTGCGCTAATACCAATTTCAACCCTTGAAATAATTAAATTTTAAATTTATTTTAATTTAGTAAGTTCGCTGTTCAATCAATAACAAATTCTGACTTTATGCCAAGTCAAAATACTTTCTGCATGAAAATAATAGTTTTTACTCCCGAGAAAAATTTCGTTTGTTAAAAGTTTCTTGCCTGAGCTTTGTTTCATTTTTATGTATGCTTTCATTGATTTGATATTTATCTTAATCTTCTTTCTTAATTAATAGTAAACTTTGTCTTCGATGTGTATCTCTATGATGGTCGGAAGTTCTCAATGCAGAAAAAGTACTGAACATTTTTTCAGCCCTCGCTTTTCGCCGGAAAAAGTCTTTCAGTTTCATAACATTTTTCGCCAAAGAAAAAAATTGCTTACATGTTTCGTTTAGGATGTCTACTTTTATTGAAATAAAATTCGCAAATTATTGCAAAGACATTGAAACAATGCTGCTGTGCCAGGATTTTTGCTACTTTATGCTAACGCTGGGCCATAATGGGTCAACGCAAAAGCAGTTTTGAATGTTTCTATATTACTTAATGGTTGTTATTTCCTCAAAATGTCCTTCGATAGTGGAAAACAAAAATCTCTGCGAATGTTCTGTTGTCAGAAGTAATTTTTTCTTTCTTTTATTGGAATTTTTGGCAGCAAATAAGCTGATACGTGTAGTCTTATTTCGAAGTCCACATTTGCTTTCCTTGTATCTCTTAACAATGTTTTGCGCAATCACTAACATCCAAAGACTATCCGATGAACATCTTAGAGTAGTAAAATAGAAGAATTGTGTTAATTATTTCTAATATTTTTTCAATGACGAGGTTTATTAGATTTCCTTCCTGGAAACACTCGGGTCTAGTTGTATTTTACTTTTTTGCTACCGCAATGGAGAGAATGCTATGTTATGCTGAACGAAAAATGGCGTATTTTCCCCACAAAAACCTAGAGTAATATTTATTCTTAAATTCTGTTTACTTAGCTAACTTATGGACTAGCTTACAAACTAGATACTTACAAACTAATCTAAATCTACTTTGTCTTACATCCTAACTTAATCTAACAACGAACAATATTTATATTATTTACGGTAAGCAATACATACACATATAACACTTACAAAAACATACTTTTAACATTACACATGAACTCATATAAAAATTATTTACACTATATATGCATCGACGACATCATTTCAACAGCGATTGCAACTTTACCACTGTACACTATTTACATTATTTACACTGGTCAAAGTATACAAATACACTTATAAACACAATCCATTAAATCATTTAAATCAGGGACCTAGTAACAAACAAGTGGATGAATGAAGTTGCTAATTTAGAAATAAAATCTTCTAACAAGCGGTGTAGCCCAAATCCATGTTTTGTGGGTTCTTGATATCGAAAAATCGATTGACACCAAAACGTCTGTTCGTCCGTCTTTGTTGTGAATATGCTAGCGGCTGAATTCTGCCGATTTTTGAATTTGAAACAGATATTTTAATTTGTGTGTATGTGGGGGGGGGGGTATTCAACATGAAACCACTGGACATTTTGCAAATTTTAAAAAATGGCTAAATTGTTTTTATTAAATCTTGTTGTTGAAAAATGAATAAAATATTCAAGATAAAGAACTTTTCCTTCATAAAATTTGTTCCTTAAAGGTAGATTTTGAAATAAGTTTGTGAACAATTTTTCGAAAATTTGAGTATTTTTCGCGTAATGTTAATTTTGTTTAAACATTTTTTCCCCAAAACGGCTCCATTGTTGTTTGTTGACTAGGCTGAAGGACGTGTAAGAAAATGATGGAGGTCTCATGTTGGTTAAAAACACTGAGATTTCGAGAATTGAAAAAACTTCAAGTTTTTTAGGCGTCTTCCTACAACTACAATTATGAAGATACATTTTTCTTAATGAAGTGTGTTCATAAAAAATAGATCTTCAAATGAGGACATGTTGCATTTTTTTAAATTAGTTTTTTTGTAATGTGACAATAATAGTCACCAGCTCTCAATTTATTGTGCTTCATGAACGTAAAATAAATGTGCTGCTAAGCAGTTGGATGGAGTTGGATTCTTATGGTTTACTTCCCCAATTTAGTTTTATTCATTCGTTGTGTATATGTAGTTGTGGATACGTAATACGTGATGAAGAGTTTTGTTCAAGTTTCATGGCCGACTGCAAATATCTTGGTTATAATTTCTTAATTACAAGATTTGGCTTTGTTTCTGAATTCTGATTGGTAGGTTTGTCGTTTTAATTGCACGTTTGTATTTCAATTGCCCGCATGCTATTAACATAAGAGATAATCAATGATTTTTCATGGAATTAATGAGCATAATTAGTTAACTAAAAAAAATAAGTTTTATGTTATGTTTCGCTTTTGAATGAAACGGTGGTTTATTATAACGAATCTTTGTTTCACTATATCAACGTCTTGCAACACTTATCAAAGGTTAGTTATTATCATAACTAAGATAAGTTGGTGATACCGAACAGTTTATCAGAGTCACAAAATACATTTCTGTTATTTTAAAAGCGTGCATTAGGAATAAAAAAAAACAAAAGAATGAAACAGAATAATGTAGTAGAAAATGCATTTCGACAAATTTCAACCAGTCCTCAGTTTCGATTTTAAACTTTTTGATGCGAGTGGTAATGACGGCTGTGTGTTTGTAAGTGCTCAAAGTGGAAGAAGAGATAGCACAAAAACTTGCCGAGAACATGTGCATATTATTATTATTATTATTATTATTATTATTATTATTATTATTATTATTATTATTATTTGATAGAAAATTATATTGTTATATAAAATACGTATCAACGCTTCGTAAATATCTGTTATTTAAGAATACAAATAAAAATAATTTGAATTAAATCAGTGTTCACATAATGAAAACTAAGACGTGTATCGATAGTACCCTTTTATCATTGAGAATGAGCAAAATGTGCCGAGGAAGGGGTCGAAAACCTTACGTCGAGGAGGCGGAAATTCGAATTCAAGTAGGTGCCCTTTCATGGCCAATTGACGAATAAAATGTAATGTTTATAGCAGGAATACACTTGCAAAATATGGTATAGCTTTTAGTACCTTACGGAAGAATCTGCATATTTGAAGTACAATATTCCTGAAACTAACCGAGAAAAGGGATTTGTGTAATTAAAGTAACCGTATTTATTTACAATGTATTAGAATGCATGCTCCTTGATAGATATTAAATCACACTGAGATATCGCGTTGAATTAATTGCCCAATTAAAATTAATAATTTTAATTTAATTTTTAGTGGTCTACAAGTTATACTTAACAAACAAACAATTTAAAAGGAAATGTTGATTTTTATTTTAGTGAACATTGAGCAAACGTTTATTATCGGTCACTCAATGTTCTATAAAGACTTCTATTTCCAAACTGTTCTTATTGATGGTGAGATTGTAATGATGTTGGAAGGGCGTTGTTGTTTTTGTATTTGTATTTCTTGGTCAAGTGGTGAAGAGTCATTTACTTGACAGGGTCATTCCTTTATCTTCATAAATGTTTGACTGATAATCGTAAGATTTTAATGAAAGGTTGGGAATTCCCATATATGAATCCATATTTGATATGAAATGTAGAAGGGAGCATTACTCACTACCTTGACCACGTTATTTACTACGATAACAATAAATTAGTATAATTTAGCCACAGTAGTTGCGCGAATTACTAACAAAGTTTCCCAAATGTGCATCAACATCATTTTATCTTCCACAATTTCAACTATTGCATCTTCTAGATCGTTTAGATTTTTGACTAATTTTAGCATTAAAACCTTCAAACGTGTGTCTTAAAAGGAAATAAATAAAAAATGAATACAGTAACAGTGGTATGGACGTATTTAGCAACTCAATATGGGAAAATATGGAAAAAATATGGAAAAGCCTGGAATGTAGGAAAATACTCGTCAATCGTCTTAGTTTGCAGTAAAGCATGGAATGTTCTTCTTGAATTCCTTTTGACCTAGTATCCAACCCACACTATAGACAATAAATCATCGTAAAGTATTGTAAAGCACAATCTTTTCACTCTGCAACGTGAACTCTCTATTATACACTTTGATGACTCATCAGCTGCGAGATAAAGTAGAGAAACTTCCTTTTATGATTTCAAATGCAATCTGTAGTAAGATTTTGAAACGAAGTTGTTGGTTATCAGAGGGCGTATTTATGTGCGGTATGACCGATACTGATGTATCTTGCACTAGTTATCTGAGTCTAATCCCTTCCATTTCTGTGATGCAACTGCGAAGTGCTATCCTAAGTCCTAGCGAATGCTATGTTCTTAGCGACCTATCACTTTCTATAACGCATGCTGAGAACAAATTCATTTCAATATGTAGCAGGTTGTAGATACTTCTCATTGCATCTATCTTTTAAAGTGAAAAAAATCGATATCGAAAATAGAGCTAAAGCTAAAATAAATTCCAAAATTGTATTTAATGAACATGTATTAAAATACATCTCATTATAAATATTATAGAGCTAATCGTCAAACTCCGTTTGAGAGTGGGCAGTAGCACACCCGTTCATGATTCATCCGTGTTTTTTTGAATGGGAGGCTGCCGTCCGCTTTAGTTAATGCTTCTTGCACATCAAAGGAAGCGAAACCTTTGTGTTTGAGCATGCCACCTGCATCAAGCGCCTTCGCCTGAATGATTTCCGCAGGACAGAGCTGCAACGAATGCATTTCTTTGTAGCCTTGCATATCCCTAGTAAATTTAAATTATTTTGAATAGAAAGTAGATAATTACATAACATTTATGCACTCAGTTGCCGGTGAAAGAAAAGTGAACAAAGTGTTTATGTTCACTTTTTAGAAGAGACATAAAAATACTTTTAAATATTTAACATAAACTATTTTCCTTATGATATAATGTATATAATTAATAAACAGGAAAGTTTACCAGGAAGAAAAATACAGTAAAAAATGTATTATTCTTTGATTTTCACAGTAACCTCTATCTTTCTCGTACAAAGTAATAGAATCCAAAAGCACAACGGAACATGCGCTTAGAACCTTCCGAGAAGCAGAAAGTTGCCTTCTTCCGTGTTAGCACGTCACGTGAATCCTCTCGGTGCATTCGCGACAAGAATCTTTTCTGCTCCACCAAGTCCGCCACGTTTGCCCCAGCCTCCTCCACCTCCCCCTCACCCCGCCGTGCCCTCCTGATCTCGCTCGTACAAACACCAATCCTCTCTGGCGACGTTCCACCCCAGCTTCCGTCCAGACATACACCACCTTCTCTGGCCCTGCCTCACCGCTTTCCATGCGCCAACATCCCCTCGCGTCAATGCGCACCCCGCCCGTTCCGCCCCGCCCGCTCGGCCCCGCCCGCTCGGCCCCGCTCGTTCGGCCCTGCCCGCTCGGCCCCGCCCGCTCGGCCCCGCCCGTTCGGCCCCGCCCGTTCGGCCCCGCCCGCTCGGCCCCGCCCGCTCGGCCCCGCCCGCTCGGGCCCGCCCGCTCGGCCCCGCCCGTTCGGCCCCGCCCGCTCGGCCCCGCCCGCTCGGCCCCGCCCGTTCGGCCCCGCCCGTTCGGCCCCGCCCGTTCGGCCCCGCCCGTTCGGCCCCGCCCGTTCGGCCCCGCCCGTTCGGCCCCACCCGTTCGGCCCCGCCCGTTCAGCCCCGCTCGTTCAGCGCTCGTTCCGGCCCCGCTCGTTTCGGCCCCGCTCGTTCCGCTCGTTCGGCCCCGCTCGTTTCGTTCGGCCCCGCCCGTTCGTTCGGCCCCGCTCGTTCGGCCCCGCTCGTTCGGCCCCGCTCGTTCGGCCCCGCGCTCGTTCGTTCAGCCCCCTCGTTCAGCCCCGCTCGTTCAGCCCCGCCCGTTTCGGCCCCGCTCGTTCAGCCCCGCTCGTTCAGCCCCGCTCGTTCAGCCCCGCTCGTTCAGCCCCGCTCGTTCAGCCCCGCTCGTTCAGCCCCGCTCGTTCAGCCCCGCTGGTTCAGCCCCGCTCGTTCAGCCCCGCTCGTTCAGCCCCGCTCGTTCAGCCCCGCTCGTTCAGCCTCGCTCGTTCAGCCTCGCTCGTTCAGCCTCGCTCGTTCAGCCTCGCTCGTTCAGCCTCGCTCGTTCAGCCCCGCCCTTAGAGCTCGGCGTGTTCAGTCCCACCCGTTCAGTCCCGCCCGGACAGTCCCCTGCCGTTCAGTCCCGCCCGTTTCGTGCGGTGCGTGCGTGTCTGTAGCGCGAGCGGAAATCGAGAATCGCGCGGGAGGCGTTGCGGAAAAACCTTCCGCGAAGCCACCGGAGATGCACAAACAGACCGACACACGGCGCACAGTGGAGCGGTAAGGAAGAATGTTGGCCAAAATAGCTCTGCCATAAAAATGCTGTATTTATTGAGAAACAATTATCTCAGAGTTTTGGTAATATAGATGCAATACAAAAGCATCCAAGAAACGCGGGCATTATCACGTTCTCCTTTTTAAATCTACACACATCTTACAAACTAATACCTGTTTTATTACTCTTAAAATACTATTTTACTAATACATTACTTTTAATATTATTTTATTACTTTTAAAAAATATGATTCCTTACAGAGTTTTTAAAATTGATAAAAATTACATTTAAATCAAGGAAATGTTTTTTCATCAAATATTCATAATAAAACTGACAAAACGACTGCTGTGTGAATGATTAACCTAAACTCTGAATTCAATAATTGAATAGCACACGGTTGAATATAACGTAAACGAACAGGTAATTTCAAATGCTAATTTGGGAAAATGAATAAATATTCGAGAACTTCTTATTAAAATTCATTAAAGCCAACATTTAAATAAATCAATATTTTTTAAGAATATTTCTAGATTAGATTTATAGATTAGACTCGGAATTTTAGGCACAAAAACTGCTGATTTAGACACCTAAGAAAGGTAAAAATGTTATTAAATTAGGCACTATTAGGAATGAAAAGTGACGCATTAGGCACTTAAATTATGTTACAAAATAATTAAACCAGTCATTTCAAAATCATTAGACATAAAAAGGTATGTCTCTGCAATTTAAGCTAACCACAAAAGGGTTAATTAAATTAGGCACTTTTTATTTTCCAAGAGAGTTAAGTATTTTTACATTTATTAGAGTGACTATAAGCGTAATATTTTATTCTTTCACACTTTTCATTCTCAACCTATCAAGAGCGCAACTGCACCGGGAATGGGTACAAGTGCCTAAAAAGTGAGTGTCTGATTGTAGAAGAGAGTAGTGAAACGTCATCTTTATGTGCACTTGCAGAGCCCTTATGTTCGATGTATTGGGTGAGAGATTTGGTTGCTTAGTCGATTGCATATAGAATCAGGAAATAATCGTCTTTCGGGATATTGAAGCAAGTTTTCGTTTCGGTGAAACAAATTAAAAAATGAGTAATAGTATGTTTTCATTTATTTACTTCTTGTTCGGCCGTGAGGTCTTTCAAGGGCTCGAATACATGGGTTTTATCATTATTAGGAATAGGCATCCTTGATTTTTTTTAGCTTTACATCCCTGCTCCGTTTGTTAGGTGTTTGAATAAAAATATTAATCAAAATTAATTGTTTTAGACAGATTTAGGCAAAACATTATAAAATTAGGTATCAACCGCTTTAGGACCTTTCAGACACTATTAGATGCTTTCAGTATCCCTATTTTGCCATGATTGGTAAAAATCTGCAATTATTTTCCACGATCTCCTAAAGGAACTAAATAGGCATTTGTTCTATAATCCGAGATCTAGTTGTGATGCAGATGGAGTGATACAGTGGTTGTACAAAAAGCTGCTTTGTAGAAAAATATGTATTATAATATCTCTCTCTCTCTCTCTTCTCTCTCTCTCTCTCTCTCTCTCTCTCTCTCTCTCTATATATATATATATATATATATATATATATATATATATATATATGTATATGTGTTGTGTTTTATATTATAAAATAGTCGTTAGAGTGGATATTAATACTGTAATTGCCTTTGCATTATTAATATCCTGGAGAAGACTCAACGGAATTTCAAAATGTGGTCAAGTAAAATGTGCGTTTCCTCTTCTCTTCTCCCGAAATTTACGAATCAAGAATCGGCATAGCCTATCATTGATCAATAAATAAATCGAAAAAACCCTCATCATTTAGGAATAAAATTTCTTAACCTTAAAGAAAGAGATGAACGAAAAGAAATTCCTTATTTTTAATTATGCAACTTTTGAAAAAAAGCACAGATCAATGTATTTTATATCATTTTAATGAGAGGTCAAATTGATTATGTTTTTGTTAGCATAAAATTAAATTCCAAATGATCTTTACATTTTAGACGTTTGTTGCATTTTGATCTTAGAAATTTGGATATTTTCATGTTTGTTGGGTCTCGGTGTACAGACTAGTTTAATCAATTCAACTGTACATGATTCCACAATTCGAAATCCAGCTTACTTAAAAAATATTCCAATATCCAATGTTCAAAACGTTGTTCAATTCTAGTTTGTAAAGACTACGTTACATAATGTAATTCCCTGTTAAATCTAGCAAAGTCATCAGAGCGTATCGTTTGAAAAAGCGAACGTTTGGCCGGCGTTCCTGGTCGATACCTCCACCGTGCTAAGGTGGGGGAGGAGGCAGCTGGGGATGGCGCCACGGTCAGGTCTTTCAGCGACATCTTTCGGCGGAATTCCGGTGCAGAGGGTGGAGCGGAAACGTCAGACAATTTGTCGTCGTTGCGGTGGTGGCACTGCACGCTCTGCGAAGCCGCCTTGGCGGAGCTCATCTGCCTCGACGCGTTCCTTTTGGGGAGGTTTCCAAAGCAGCCCGTAAGAAGATTGTCGCGGCGAACGGAGGCCAAAGCTTGTTTGTGACGTCTCGTTGCGGGGAAGTTGTTCACAATGAGAATAGCGAGCGAAATTAATAATCGATAGATGGTCGGTAGTCAAAAAAAAATCGTTGTAAAGAGGTGCACATGTATTTTGGAAATATTGTCTTATACTGTTTAGATGCTATTATCAAAATTTTATTAAGTCAATAGTTAATTTAGTATTACAAGATGAGTTTTATAATAAATAGTTCCATTCCATTTTGTGGTAGAGTTTCTGTATGAATGTCATACATCATTTAGTCGACTCATAAAGATTTCATTTTATTATGAATATGTTCTCAGAAACAAAACTTCAGTGTCGTTATATCAAGAACCACTGTAGTGTTTTTTTATGCAATTGTGGAGATGGGCGCTTTTTATTACATACTACTACTTCTAATATGGCTACTCTATGTTTTGTCATATTTGAAATATTTTTCAAGAAAATATGAAAGAATATGAAAAGTATGAAAATTCGGAATTATTTGAAAAATGATGATTTAGTCTGTTTTTATGAATGATAGTCTTTGCAATGTACGTATACGTAATTTAACCCATGTTTTAGAATCAGCACGTAGGCCCGTAGAATTGAACTTTATTATCAATGTTTTTTTAAATAATGAAATATATAATCTTGAAAGAATCAGTTCTACTTGCATTATTTGAATGTTTTGTACTGTTTTCAATAAAAGTCTTATAGTTTCGAATTTACTTGTAATAATTTTCTTTAAATGTTCATCTAGCTCTCACCATGACGTGAATAAGAAAGCTTGAAAAAAACAGGTATTTTAAAACTAAGAAAATGCGTTGCAGATTATTCACAACTCTTGTTTCGACTAACCTGTTCTTTTTATTTATTTTTACTCATTACTTAAGAGGTAGAATCTTACGTAAAATCGCAATTTCATTGATAAGTTTTATAGAGCATCATAGTCGACTCCAAATCGTAACATTAATTCGTTTTAATACGTTACGTTAGTTTTGGGTTTTCGCCTCAGAAGTACACATTTTTACATATTTGTACATTTCAATTTTTCTCTCAAAGAGGTCATTCACGTATTGGAGTGAAAAGCAGAGCGGGGGAGAGGGGACCCTTACTCAGTCCATTTCATTGTGAAGATGTACCCTCTGAATGCCACTCGGTAATGCTTGTGTACAAAATATTGTTTCTCAAGTCGTAAAATATTTTCTTACAAGCGGAAAAGCTAAGTCAGAAGATCTGTCTCGAAACCCAGATCCTCCGGGTTTCAGAAGAAACAACAACTTCTGGTTCTTCGTTACCATTAAAAATAGTAGATCACGCGTTCTATTCAACGATTTTGTAGCAAAATATTGAAATAAACTGAATATACTCAAACTCTGTCGAGAAACCTGAAAAGCAAATATCTTTCTATCTTGCTACTTCATTGCTAGAATTGGCTCAATGAAAAATCATATATTCATTTCACAAAAACATGGAAATTTATTATACAATTTAAAACAATTTTGGTATTGTATAACTTTACCTAATATAAAATTAAACGTTTGTCATGACCGTTCCAACCTTATGTCTTCGCGCGCTTTTGGACCATCTTTATCCATCTCCGACGCCGCCGTCCTCAGGTCCAGACACCATCTTCTCTCTTCTTCTCTCAGAAGCTCACTTCAATCACCGTTCATCAGATCAATAAACTATTTGCTGCTAACATTCCAGTCCAATCACTGACAACTTCGCCCAAGCCCTCAATGTCCCTCCAACTCGTTCACGTGAAATATTTTAAGCTCCACTGTCACACTTAGAGTTCCAATTTTGATGTTCTCTCAATATCCATTCCCTAGTAGATGCTTACAAGTCCCCAAAGAAAAAAAACTCCTAACATTAATTGGAGCACGATCCGTTTATGAGCACGGCATCAGTCAGAATGAATGTCTCTCGTATTCTTTCAGCCCTGCAAAGCTCGGTTCATAATTTCGGTTGTTTATTTGCAAATAACATTTGATGTACTTTCGTACCTAGCCAATCTCTAAATTTCTTGCAAAACGAACTAGCTGTCTTCACTACTGTCACTGCTTTTTCGGCCAATCCCAGAATTCTATATAGAATTAACTAGCCGTCTCCGCGATTGTCACTGCATGAATATGTTGACCTTGATGACGGTTCGCTTACCGTTGCTATGCTAGCATATTACCATAATTTATCCCCTTTAATTGACGCCATTTATAATAAATGTTGTACAATATTCAGTGACATATTGGTATGTCACAATATATTCTCTCGAGTTTGAAACGTCGTAAATACACTATTGTAATTTTTGCTCAACTCGTAAATAATGTTTGTTCCAAACTCAGCTGTTGTTTAAAATGAAAGGTCATGAGATTTTTCCAAAATTATTTTAATATATTTAATTTTCTTTCGTTTTCTATGTAATATAAGTTATTTATAAATTAAATTGTTTTTGTCCTCCCGTTGGGAAACGTCGGTGTCGAAGAATTCGAAGTGTCAGTTATTTTCATTGTGTGGGTGTTTGCCCCTGTCTTTACCGATGGATAAAGGTTAGAAAAAGGTGGAAGATTGGATGCAAATGATATACATGGTAATTCTGTGGTGATATTATCGATACTGAAGGAAAGATTTTGTCCTGACAACTCCCAAAAATTCTATTTCGATGAATAAGTGATATGTAGATATTCGGAATTTAAATCAGAAGTAATCATTGGCGCCACAACAATTTGGGCAAAGGAGGAATGATTTTCAAGAAGTAAAAAAGAGTTTTAATGAAAAGTTTCCTACATATAGAAAGGAATGACTCGGTTTTTAAAATAACTCTTTTGTTACTACGTTATACGTATAACACAAATCGTTATTTTCTTACACGTAATTAAATTAAATGTAATTTTGTAAAAAAACTATTTTGTACTCGAGATTTGTATGACCATTGTATGTATTAGTAAGGTATGTATCCTTTATATAACCTTGATACAGTATATAATGGATTTATTTAGTTATCTGTGTAATTATTTTTCTACATGTATGTTCATTCATGTTTTTTTATATTGTTGTTCAGAAGAGTTTGTCCTTATTTATTGTGATTTTGTTTTTTGTTTGTTACCCCTGATGAAGGAATTAAATATTCTGAAACGTTGCCAAACTAATGTAATTCATTAATTGACCGATTCGTGATCCATTATCTTACTGAGATTTGTATAATTATTAATTTTTTGTGCTTATTACCAATTTTCCACAGTGGTGTAGATGACCGTACTTGACCAACATTGTCTCTCATGGCAAATGTAACACACAGCAATGGAAGGTAAACATACATGAATTTCAAAGTTCGACGACACAATAAATCGTTCAAAAACTTTCCAAATATATAGAAGAATTTTGATCGTTTTGTTTCCTAGACACTGCAAAATATATTATTCCTCAATAGATAAGTTTCTTACCTAGAATAGAAATATCCCCTGATGAAACAACGGCAAAAATGTCTCGGAAAGTGTTACGAAAAGTGCGATACACTGATGGACGAAAATTATGTTATAGTGTATAAATAAAAGTCTGCAACACATTACATTGCAGATAATGTAAAAGGGGCTACGCATGTAAACCTATTTTGATTATTGAAGAAAGAATGACAAAAACTCTCAATAAGAAAAGAAATATTGCTTTTACAATCCTGTACAAACATGGATAGAATGAATCCATTGAGTTTTCTGACTTTTCAAATATCAGTCTTTTTTATTGATAATTTATTGCTCTATGGTAACACGTTGTGGATAAATGTTAACGAGTGCAAGAAGAATTGTTGAAAGAATTCTTGTACCTCTGTAGTTAACGAAAAATAAACTATAATTTCAACTATGCAGAAAAAGTTGATAACACAACTGAATGACATGAAGTTCGTCACGCTGATTTATATAATTGCATTAAATAATATGATATGATTTATATAATAAAACATGGTAGAAATGTTGAGTTTTGAAAAATTGGAAAATTCTTTTCCTCGAGTTCTGTAAAATATTTGCAACGATGAAGAAAAACGGAAAAACTTTATTACTCAGAATTACAGAAGAAACAATTAAAATTCTGAGATTAGTGAACCAAATCAGGAATGAAAAATGTTCGTAGAGTTTCAGTCATTTGAAGATGTTGTAGAGCTTGTTGTAGAAAAACTTAATAGTAATTGTTTGTCTCAAAAGTACCCAAAGCACATATCATGTTGAAGGGAGTACTTTTATTAATATCGAATGTATTTTCAAGAAATTTGAGAAAAGTTTCAATTTATATTCTAAACTATCTTGAAATTCATAAATAAATACGTTTCCATTGTATAAAACACACAAATGTTCGAAAATCGGATAAATCGGTAGTAAAGTTTAATATTTTTTTCAAGAGACTATTGGATATAGTCACTTCTCTAACAAATCTGCCATGTTCTTGAAATGAAAAGAGAATTATCTTTTTGACAACCTGTAGAATATTTTTAATATGTTGTTAGCATATGCTCTTAAAATAGGTGATACATCTTCATTTTCTTTGCGTCTCGACTGTGTTGGATTTTTCTGGGCGTGTTCAGGCGGTGCGGGATCTGGTTGAGGCTGTCAGAAGATGCACGTGCTGGCGGGGCTAGTTTACGATTTCGAGTGTGGTTCAACGTTGCCAGACGCGAATCGACAGACGTTGGGCGCGCTATCTTCGATTGCGCTGAACCGTCTTCGATACATCGCGGAGCTGAACAATACATTGGTTGGTGCTGCGAATCAATGCAACGATCTGTTGTGCTGCACACTGCACCAAACTGCACTGAGCAAAATATTTGTTTGTAGCATACAGGCAGTTAGTGAACAACGGCCCAAAGACACACTTGTGTAGCATTGCGGACGTGTATTACATGTCTGCACAACTGATTCACATAGAAACAAGTTCTATCTAATAATTCCCTGGTTTCATCAAAGACATTATTTCCATATTGGTAGTCGTTTTTGTGACTTACAGACAGCAGAAAACTGATGATGGCTAAGCCATCGAATTCTGCTCTTATTGAAATAAATAGTATTGTTGACAATGACAACGCATTCAATCATTTCAATTCGACATTATTTCGAACTAAGCTATCATTGTTGGGTTATTTAGGTATTTTTAACACGCCGTCCAGGAAATGGGTTTCCCGTGCTTGTTATCCGGGTGCGAAACAGCATTTTTTCCCTTTTAACTTGTGCTTAACATAACAACGCGTGTGCAAAACATCTTTCGCAGGCGGCTATTTACAAAATGTATACGCGCAAGATCATTGGAGCTCTCGACTCGTGGGTAAATCGCATGTTTCACGCGACTGTTACATAATCTACAATTTTGTCAGTAACTGGACCAAGCCGATGGGAACTCTTGTAAGGTATAGTTAGAAACAACTCCAAGTAAGAGCCTCCGGGTCACATCAGGATATAGGAAACGGAAACTCGGAAAGTACCGTGGTGGCCGAATCTTGATTGATTGATTGATTCCGAGCAGTTAATACTGATCTGGCGTGCAACGCTTAGATCATTAGTCCCGTAAGTAGTGTAAATGTAGTGCAAGTTTCTATCGCGCCGGTGGTCTTCCTACACCGGATGGCGATATGCGACGCTGAAAATTTTTCCGAACCAGGTATCTCCCACCAGCGGAGCACCGATCCTGCCTGGACAAGCTCTAAGCTCCTAACTGATCTCCCGTCATGTGTGGTAGTGTAGTGCATGAAAGTGTACGTGTGTGTGTAAGAAAGGGGTGAGGTTAGGAAAAGGACGAGGAAGGAAAGATCGCGCGAAATCCCAGGCCTGTTTGCGATGGCACTGCTCCGGCATTCGCTTAGTTTTGATTGCAGAAATCACGGAAAACTACCGATCAGAGCAGTCGGTCACTAGAATATTTCTCCAGACAGCGTCTGAAATGGGCCCTGCAATGTAGCTAGTGTGCAAAATCCTGCCACACCATCGGCACTCCAATCCTAAGAATTCTCAGTCAGAGGCACTGCAATGACATCAATTGACGCCCTGAGTCACCTAAACCGATTCACACCTGGAGGACGATTCGGTCTCAGCCGGCGGGTGAACTACCCAACCAACTAAGCAGTGATTCCTCTAACACCTCGCACGAAGAAAAATAGGTTAACAGATAAAACACACTCGGATTTTGGACACTAGCTACAAAGCTGGGTCGATTTCAGACGCTGTCTAGATCATTCTAGCGGCCTCCGAGATGCAGTGTAGCCCTCCTGCGCGCGAGGGACGTGAATGAGGCCCCGCGCGCAGCGGCGCTGTCTGATGCTGCGCGCCCCGCTGCGCTGCTGCTTCTGCGCGGCGCCGCTGCGCGCGGCTCTGCTGCTGCGCGCGCGCGCGGGGCGAGAATAAGCACCGGCAGGAAAAAACAAACGCAGCCTCCCGCGCGCGAGGCTTCGCGGTCAAATATTTCCTCACTCGTAAACGCCCGGCGCGATAAACAGGCGCGCGCTCGGATTTCGCTGGGAATAGGCGCGGCAGACCGCAAATTACCCGTCGGAATCAACAGCCGATAACTGCGCCGAGGCTAATTGCCGGAGGCGGGGCTCGACGCGCGGCCCATGGCAGCGCGCCCTACGCCACGCCCCGCCACGCCCCGCCACGCCCCGCCACGCCCCGCCACGCCCCGCCACGCGCCACCGCGCCACCGCACCACGTTCCATGGGCCCTGCATCCTAGTCCTTCCGCCACCCTTGACCCGCCCCGCTTCCGTGGTTTCTGCGATCCATACCGGGTGAACGCCGAAGCAGTTCATTAACAAATGGGCATAGGACCGTGCATGATCGTTCCTTCCTCTTTCTTGTCCTATTCTTAATCCTTAGTCACACACACACACACACACTTACATACACTGCACTACAACACATGTCGGGATAGGAATCGAGAGCTTAGAGCTTGTCCTGGCTGGGGCGGTGCCTCGCTGATGGGAGATACCTGGTTGGGGAAATGCCCGCAAACCTGGAGGTAAGTCGGCGCCGGATCTCGCCATCTAACGGGAAAAGATCACCGTTTCCTTCCGTGATAAAACATGCACTACACTTACGGGAGTCAAGACCTTAGCGGTTGCCGCGTCCGGAATCCACTAATCATTCATTCAATTCTTCGTGCAATCATACCCTTACCTCTCCCCTTAACGTATACCTTATTCCATGCACTACTCTACTCCACATGCCGTGGAAGTAGTCGATTGTTTGCACCGAAACCCGGTTGTGACGACGTCTGGCTGGGGGAGATATCTGCAGGGGAAATCTCGCAAGGCGCCGTTCATTCGCATCGGATCCCTCGTTTGATTTAGGGGGAGGAATATCCTCACCTCCGGGTTACAATATGCACAACACGTGACCGTAGCAGTTGACTCGCCCGGAAAATTAATTAATAAATCAAAACAGCCCCGCTTGTCTACCTGCTTCCCGCCCGCTTTCAATCCCACACTCCGTCCCGTCTCGTCCCTGACCCTCCCCGCTCAGCTTCAATCCTCGTGCCGTGCATTCCGCCCAGCCCCGCTCGTCCCACACCCCCTGCCCCACTTCGGCACCGCCCAGTGACCCATTCTACCGCGTGCCTCACACCTCACTACCCGCGCCCTACCTCACCACAAATGGTTCGAAAAACGGGCCTAACACGTTGTGTATCTGGCTTTGTGAAAAAGGAAAGGGACAGAATTGTAATTGTAGGGGCGCTTTCATTACGTAAACACGTTTACAGCTAATTTCACCGATGAAGTTTTCAGATTTCATGGCAATTTTCCGGAATGACGATGGTTACGAAATAGGTTGTACGTCGTGTTAGGTACACGTATGATGATTTTATTGAAGAGAAGTGTATTAAAAGTACCCTTTAGATTCACCGAGGATGTACCTAATATATTTTACTTTATATTAGTACAACTGAGACGGTGACTAGATGAAGGGCCTATACTCTGTCTTTGAGAAAATCGCATTGCAAGTTTTCAATCATAGCATTCTATTAAAATGCAAATTGCAGAGTATTTTAATATATCATAATTATTTTTAAACTCAATTTCATTTAGAACGTAATTAAAATCAGCCTTTGCCTCTTCCTCTATCAACCTAACGAATGGAGATAAAATCCTGAACATTTGCTGGCATATAGATTAAAGTACGCAGAATTCATTTCTGCATTCTGTTCTCTTCTAGTTACCGCCTCAGTTACATAAAATGCAATGACTCTGTTTTGGATGACTATTTTATATATTTATGATAACCTAATTTATATTTGTGGAAGATAATGTATTAAATTAATGAGTCAATTATTAAATGACACACATAGCTTATTCACACAATCCAACGGAAAGTTTTTCTGAGATCTTTTTGAATCCTGAACCATTGAATTAAGTGAAGGAGAATACATACTAGATTACAGTATGTCTATATTTGTGTGATTATTTTGCAAGAAGTCAAAATATTGCTTTCATCTTAAATGTTTGAGAAATATACACAACGAAAATAAAAAATATAACCCAGAAAAAATAATCAAGAAACAACGGAAATGGAAAGTATGCACTGTCTTGGGCCACTTGTGTGCTCATCTTGACATCATTACCGAAGTGATGGTTGTGCCACCCAGCCGTCGGGTTCTGAGCTTGTGTTCGTAATTTATTCCACAGTACAGTGAAACTTGTAAGCAATGTCGCTGTGAGTAATGTGATGGCACAGTGACAGTGACAGTGACAGTTACACAGAACCTGTTCCTTCACAGCACTGGACCATCCCTTCACGCGATGAGTTAGGTGGCAGTAAACACGTTCCCTCCTAGCTATTTGGGGCAGCAGTTCCAGAACGCTTGTAGCAAGACAAGAAGTCCTAAAAAGTACAAGTAATGTATTTCTTATGTCAAGAAGAAGTCTCTGTTCTCATTTGATATCACCGACTAAAATGGCTCAGGATAACAACTGCTGCATCTACAAATCTCTGAAGGGGAAATCTGGGATTGGAGTACCGACAGTGGCGTATTTTCCACCCTTCTTCCGAAGCTGGAAGAGAATTCTAGCGGCCGGCTGCTCTGATCGATAATTTTCCACGGTTTCTTTGTATAATAGAGAGTTTATGCCCACCTCAACGAAACGGTTATCGATCTGCTGCGCATGCGTAGATGCTCAAAAGTGATACTAAACTTAAACTGCGCATTGGCAGAAGATCGATAGTGCTTTAACGTTCGAGGTTGCACAAACTCTCTCACATCAGGCGAATGAGAGGCCAGTACTTGAAAAGCCGGGCCACGGAGAGCGCGTGATGTTTCTATCTTCATTTCTGTCACCTCCTCTCCTCTCACACGCACACACATACTTATACGCAGCACACTACCATACATGACGGGAGGCCAGAGGAGAGCTTAGAGCTTGTCTTGGCTGAGTTGCTGCTCCACTGTGGGGGGGATACCTGGAAAGGGAAAAGCTAACGTGAAGGTTGGCGTCATAACTCATGTTCTAGGGCGATGAACACCACCACCTCTTGGGATATAACATACACTACACCCACGGGATTGATAGCAACTCAAGCTGTTAGTAAGTTACTGATATAATCGAGGCTTCTTCCATTCGTTCGAGTGAACTCAGCTTGCAACCTTTTGGTTTGGACAACTATTTCCAAGGAAATCTCTGTTTTTAGTTATCCCGAAATCGGCCGAACCGTCAATGGCGCTGATATACGCCACAAGAATTACATACTGACAACGGCTTTCAAAACAATTTTTGAGCGAATAAATAGGATAGACTACTTTGTGAAGTAGATAGACTACTTCAGTGACGAACATTTGTGGCACCTCGCAAATATTGTTTGAAGCAATTACCATTAAAAACGACATTAAAATCGAAGAAATCAACAAAAATGCATTAAAATGATGAAGGGTAAAACTGACTTATTAGTCGAAATTGACAAAAAATGCAAAAGAATGATCTGTAAAAACGGGTCATTTCTTTTGTCATAACAGAAAATGAATTTCTATACTAAACAGCATTGTTCTAAAGTGAATAGGGAATAAAAGACATTTCATTAAAATCCATCCCTTGTCATTAAAAAGTTTACATTACGTTTCAAACTTATGGACTCCTGACATTCACCTCAGAACGTCTCTTCGTTTCAAAACCCAAGCAAGAAATGGAAAGCGAGGAGAAAACCCTTGGAAGTGAAAACCCTGCTGTCCGGAGAAAAACACGCTCTTATCCATTAAGTACTACCTTAAGTAATTAACAAAGGCAATTTGAGTAAGTCGCATAATTTCTAATTGATTTAATACATATAAATCCTGTAATTTTAATCAACGTATCCAACGAAGATGGCACGGAAACATTCATAAGTCGTATTAATGTAAGAAACAGGATTGTGAATTTTGTAGTTATCCCTCTTTGTGCCAAACTGTGCAGAAATTGTTTTTCCAAGAGCATATTCGCGTAAGCCTGACAAGCCAGGACCCATATGGCTCGCCTTTTTCCTACCTCGTCAATAAACACATTGTGGCAGAGCTGCTTCTCTGCTCCTGACACCTCCAGGCCCCACATCAAGCCAGCGTCCGTTCGACAGTCCGGAATTTAGTGGATCTTTGGTGAGGTTGACATTTTATCGGCAGGTCTCTTTCATGATTAGACCTCGAATTTTAGGACGAATGCCTATTTAGTTCCTTCAAGACATTGAGGATAATAAATAATTCCAGCTGTTACCGAATCATAAAAAAGTATAACTTCCGAAATCATCTAATAGTTACTGAAATGTCCTAAAATGACGGCTGATGCCTAGTTTAATATTTTTTTGCTTAAATTTACTTAAAACAAGTAATTTTGATGAATTATCATATTTTAATTATTAATTGTAGTTTATATGAAGTTTGCAACTGTAGTTTATATGAAGGAAAACGCACAATTAATTTTTCCAGTGCTGCTACGCGAATGTTCGAGGTCCAGTTCGAAAAGTGCTCGAAAAAAGTTCGAATGTCCAGTTTGAAAAGTGATACTTTACACACAGAACTAAATAAATTATTTCAAAACTCACAACACTCAAACATAGCCTGCAAGGACGTAAGTCAGCCATAGCAGAACGCGCCCGCACAAGCTACCCCTCTGTTTTCCCCTCCGAAGTGGCGCTAGGTGCGGAATTGTGGCTTCTTACGACAATTTTTTGCCAGATACTTTCTATCGAACATCCGAGATTTGAATGATGGTTATATTCTCTACTATTAATTACTATTTTATGTTTATTTTCTTTTTCAATTCAGCATTATGTAAAGAGTTTTGCCAGTGACAAGAATATGATTGATTGATTGATTTTTTTTGTGTTTCCGGGCGCGTCAACTGCTTTGGTCATTAGTACCGTGAGTGTAGTGTATGTTTTTTCTCGGGAGATGGCGGTGATCTTCCCCTGCTAGATGGCGAGATCCGGCGCCGACCTACCGTCGGCTAGTGGGGTTTCCCTCAACCAGGACTCTCCCACCAGCGGGGCACCGCCCCAGCCGGGACAAGCTCTAAGCTCCCGACCGGTCTCCCGGAATATGTAGTATTGTAGTGCATGTTAGTGTAAGTGTGTGTAAGGGGAGAGGATAGGACGAGGAAGAGGAAAAGATCGCGCGCGGTCCGTGGCCCGTTTGGTGGGGTACTGCTCCGGCATTCGCCTGGTGTTGATCGGTGAAACCACGCAAAACTACCGATCAGAGCAGCCGGCCGCTAGAATTCTTCTCCAGACAGCGACTGAATTCGACCTAGCTGAAAAGCTAGTGTCGAAAATCCTGCCGCCGTCGAGACTCGAACCTAGGACCTCCCGGTCAGAGGTGCTGCAGTGACATGAGTTGATGCACTGAGCTACCGCTCCAGGTAAACAAGAATATGTTTGAAAGGGGAATTCTTTCTATGTTTGTTTTGTGTTACATTTCATTAAATCATAGTTTTTTGTGAATGTAGCAATGCGATATATTATGGATAAATATTTGTAAGGTAACAATTCACACTTAAGGAAGGCAGTTCTTTTAACGGACAAGAATCTTGGTTAAAGATTCAAGGAAGTGAATCCAATCACTGCCCTCTTAAGTAAATATATTATGAAATCAAAATACTTTCGATTCGAAATATTTAATTTCACACTCAATTGCCAATTTAAAAACCTGATTGATGTATTATTACATTTTAATGGGTCATTGCTTTGCTTTAGAACAGGAAATGGGAATAAATATAGCTAAAATGCGAGCAATAACTGTCAACTGAGAACTGACTTCTTGAAAAGAGCGTCATAGCCAGTGAAGTACCGACATCCTAGAGCGATTTGTACAACCCTTACTTTGAAATCTCGCGCCAGTTGCTCGGGAAGTAGTGTCCGCGAGATCTAGTTGCCTGACCTGTGACCTTGACATGCCTGCTGTTAGTAATCAGCGATTGCCAAATGAGCACTGGCTCTCGGTGGCATGCAGGAGTGAAGGTGGCGCCGCCTGCCAGATATTGCATGCAATTTGTTTAAAATCGGACCACCTTTTGTGTCGTTCACCAAAATTCTCTCCACTGGAGAGACATAAATAAAATCGGACTGTCCGGTCGAAAAGATAATGGTTGAAATTATGTAAGATTTTCTGTAAAAGAAGTAAATAAAAATAATTAATTTTTTTCGTTAGAGAAGGTCAACATTCTAGTAAATGTAGATCTGAGTCTTACTGAATTTAAATGTAAAAATCAATGTGTAATTCCATAAATGAAGAAAGCAAGTTAACCATTTTTGCCACAAAGTGTACAATATAATGTTTAACATTTTTCTGTAAGTCTTTGAATAGGCAATTGTACATAACAATTCACAATTAATCAACATTAAACACAAAAATTATTGTTTCATAGGAATTTATATATTTCATGATATAAATGTTGAATTTCACTAAAAGTACAGTATGTAAGGTAATTTAAGGTAATTTTTGCAGTAAACGGCAATATCAGTAATGATATTGAATTATCACATTACACTTGTATTGTTGCAAGACTGAAGTTTGTTTGTTTTGATTCAGATGAAAATTGTATAACATATTTTAAAAGGAGATGACTACTCTCGAAAGCTACAAAGAGCATACACATTATACCACTTTCTACAATGTCATTACATGAACTTATCATTCCAACATTGATTTTACATGTAAACTTTCAGAATAATAAAGTGGTTTTCGACTATGCAAATATATTCCATCTCAGTCAGAGAGCAAAACGCGTTCCTTACTCCATCGTGTTCGGCAAACCCTAAATTAGAGCGAAAAGGAATACCGGTGTGCTCTGTGGAAGTTCTCTCGCACGCAGAGCTCCACACGGGTCATCCGTGCCCGAGTGCTTATTGGCCGCGCCCGCTGGGAAAGGCACAATGCTGCCCGCTTCTGCTTGTAGCCTGGCTTCCATGACCTCGCGCGCGGTGTTGGGCGCCAGGTGGCATTAACTGCGCTTCCGCCCCCTGAGCCCGCCGCCCCCGCCGCCCCCGGAGTAAGCAGAACGCCGCCCGTTAACGGCGATTGTGCCGAGACGACCTTCCGTAATTGGGTCTTAAATATTTAAATGGGGGAGGTAGGCAGGAGAGCGGGTGCCGATTCAGTCGATTTGCCACCGCTCGCGACGGACGGACGGACGGGCGGGCGGGCGAGTGGCGGCCCGGGGTGGATGGAGGGGGAGGGCGGAGGGAGGGGCAGCGCGCGGTGCGGCAGAGCGCGGAAGTGCGCAATGGCATCCACGAGCGCCGGCATGGACTCGCCTTGCATTTGGATATTGCGTCGCCTGCTCTCTGCTCCTTTCTATTCTCCTCTATTCTTTCTTCATGTGTTTCATCCTCTTTGTGGTGTTTGTCTGTCTGTGTTTTTCTCTCTCTTCGTTTGTTTCTTTCTCATTCTTTCTGTACCTTCTTCCTTTCGGTATCTTCTTAATATTCCCTTCTTTCTTTTTGTCTCTTCTTCTCGTCTCTTCTTCCTCTTTTTATCTTCTCTTTCTTTCTTCTTTCTTTATTTCTTTCTATCTTCTTTCTATCTTTATTTCTTTCTATCTTCTTTGTTTGTTTGTTTCTTTCTGTCTTTCTTTTAACTTGCCGTGTCTATTCTTTCTACTTCTCAACTACTATTCTTTCTACTTAATGGACAATGAAAAACGTGTGAGACCACTCGAAAATACAAATGTACGATAAGTGAAAATTGTATTCAAAGCAGGGCAGCTCAGGCTCTGAATCCACTGAAAATGGGAAAGAAGCTCATCGGATTGCGTCAAAGTGCAACACTGTAAAATAAAATGAATTCTGACAAAATCTAAACACGATTCAGATACATGTTATTTGCAGAATGTACCTATCCGATAACGTAAATTTCTGATTTTCAGGGCAATCAGTCCAATACGGCTAAATAATTTACTAAATGTTGCAATAGAATTCACTTGAAGTTCAGAATCTAATGTGACGTAAAAAAGCTAGCATTATGTTGACCTTGTCATAAATGGTCGGAATTTATGTAATGGATGTTGTATTATAAACAAAATTGTTAGTGGCAAAACTGTAATCCAAGTTATCAATAAACTTTTGTTTATCTGGAAGTAAATGGTAAGTTGGAGGAATGCATAGAACTTGATTCAGGAACATTTTTCAATTTTGTCTGTGTTAATTGTTTTTCTCAGGGAATCATACTACGAGTATTATATAATGGTACAACTCGTTCATCTCTATTAAAGTTTTTATTTTATACACTGTCAGAGCTGCCAGACAGCTGCCCTAACCAGCTGCCTTGGAAATTTTGACATATGAAACATTTGTGTTTTCGAGTGGTCTGAAACGGTTTTAATCGTGTATCATTTATAATGCTTGAGGCAGTAGCTGTCAACGTAATCGGCCTGTCTTCTTGTAAAAAGAGGACAAGGTCGTTTGCGAGAACACCAGCGTTTCTTCTCCTACTTCTTGGCCGAGGTCTACGAATTCGGGATGGGACCGTCCCTATGGACGTTACCCTTCATCAAACGACGTGGTTTGCTGCATATTTCTAAAACAGGTCTAAGTGATTATTTCGAATAATGTGTCGTCTGTGACAAAGAAAAGTATTTTATCGGGACCGATACTTATTTCGCGGCCAAGGGCAGTGTATTACTTCACGCATTTACACTCTTGTGAACTATATTTACGATTTTTTCGCGTGTAATTGTACCATATTTGTAAACCTTTCTTAATTTATCATTAACACTTCGCGCTCTGGGAGAGTATTTAAGAAATTATTTCTTTGTTTTAATGACCAATAGTAATGGTCACCGCCATGTTTGAGCTCTGGATTGTTTGGCTCTGGATTGTTTCGCCTGTGATTATTACAGCTCAGATTCCTCACTCTTGGGGCTATTAGAAATGGACTCGAAAGTAAAATACGTACATTTATTCCATTCAGTTTTGTTGGAGACCGCCACCATTGATACAAGTTGCACTAAGTAGATAAATGTAGCTTTTAGGTCCCCGTCTTTTTTTCTTCCCTCTGCTCTTTTCAAACTTATTCTGAAGCAGCATTGAAGTGCGTTAGCGAAATTCCATGAAGACATCAAATAAGCCAAATCGCCGCGACTCTCGCCTCATTTCCCTGCCGACCAATTCGTCTTTGCTAACCCACTAACTCCCAAAATACACACACCTTCAATCGACAACTAGGAGGGAAATGTGTCTCTGACTTCTGAGGAGTGATTGAAATATTTAATGCTTGTTAAATAGATATCACCCTCTCGGACTAATAATGTGAAATATGTGAAATTATGGGTTTCTCAAAACTGCCTTAATATTTTGAATACTTTGCGATAATAGTTTGAATACATTTTATGTAATTGTTGATTTAGTCATTCAAAACCCTTGTAATGATTACCTTGATTGAATTATTGTTTCCATTTAACGAATCGGATGAATTTCCTACCAGAATCGACCATGAAACGATACAGTTATAACTAACTGATTGAAAAATGCGTGTTTTTTAAATAACTCGAAGTATTGAAAACTAGAATGATTCACTGAAAGAAGTATTCCTTCGAAAATTAACACACTTTACATTAAAGATAAAAAACTTTACAATTCGTACCTGGTATATTATAATCTTTTCACTTTCAAGTTCTAAGTTTACGCAACTTATCTTCTTTTAGAAGATATAATGATTAGAGTACTGAAGAAAAAAATATATTTAAAGGATAAACAACATTTGTTCTAAACTTTTAATATTTTAGTTTTAATCTTACTACTTCTCATGTGATAATTTATTCAACAATTGTCAGTCAATTCAAACTGTTTTTACAAATTTGCTGTACCTTGGGCAAAGTAGTCAAAGAAGCCTTTTTCGTTTTTATGAATTAAAATAGTTTAGAGCAGGCATGTCAAGGTCGCGAGTGAGGTAACTAGAATAATCAAGTTCTTCGGCAGTATGACGTACGAGATATAATAATAAGAGTTGTAGAAAGTGCTCCCGAGTCACTAGTACATCTCTGGATACCTGCTCCATGACGGTCTTTTGGAGAAGTAAATTAATAGATGTTGCTCCAAATTTAGCTATATTAATTCCCATTTCCTCTATTGAAGAAATATAATATTATTATTATTATTATTATTATTATTATTATTATTATTATTATTATTATTATTATTCCAGCAAATGAGCCGTCATTCGATGTTAGGTAACAAAAAATAAATACAAAAATAAAAATTAAAAGAAATAATACATACAAATATTTAAAAAATAGATACAATACAAAAAACAAAAAAAAAAAATATATGCTTCATCTACAACCCATACCTACGAGTATCTCTTTAGTACACTGCATGTCCTTTCTCTACCCATCAATAAACACATTAAAGGTAATTTGATGCTCTGCACTATTCATGTTGTTGGCATTTCCTTAACCTGGAAACCGTCACTATACACTTCACTGCACACCACTGTACTCTACACTTGCGCTCTAGGGAGCGCATCGAACGCATGACTTGCGTGCTTCTGGGAGGCTACGCACTAACACATCTGCATGTGAACTGGTCCAGTCACTATTTGTCTTATTGGCAAAGCTAACGTTTTTATATAGATTCTTTGTTCTCTGCATTTTATTTTGTAAGAGAGGTCAACTTCTACTGAAGTAACATGACATTGCAAGTCTTCAACTGATAACTTTCCATGCCGGTTGCTTTATATATGCTTTGAAGAGGGCCCACAGTCGTACTGCCTTACTACAAATAACTAATGATTCCAAGTTGGTATTCAATCCATTATTTCTGTCGGTGAATTTAGCCCCTCTTCTGCACTCAGTTTAAACCTTTAATCCGATCCTCCCGTTGTGAATTCCAGCACACAGTGTGTGTGTGTGTGTGTGTGTGAGTGTGTGTGAGTGTGTGTGTGTGTGAGTGTGTGTGTGTGTGAGTGTGTGTGTGTGTGTGTGTGTGTGAGTGTGTGTGTGTGAGTGTGTGTGTGTGTGAGTGTGTGTGTGTGTGAGTGTGTGTGTGTGTGTGAGTGTGTGTGTGAGTGTGTGTGTGTGTGAGTGTGTGTGTGTGAGAGTGTGTGTGTGTGTGTGTGAGTGTGTGTGTGTGTGTGAGTGTGTGTGTGAGTGTGTGTGTGTGTGAGTGTGTGTGTGTGAGAGTGTGTGTGTGTGTGTGTGAGTGTGTGTGTGTGTGTGGGGATTTGTGTATGTGTGGGTATGTTGTAACCGCCCATATGTCGGTTACATTAATTTTTGAGAAGCACCCGAGAACGTCAAGACACGACAAGTTGCAATTATAGTGTTACCGAATTGCAAGAGATCGCGCCAGCAGTAAATGGTATTCCTTGCTATAATTCATTAAAGTTTCTGAACGCACTCGCGTAGAATGGATCGACAACCAATCAAAATTCACCCTTGAAAATATCAGCACTAGCGCAAAGAAAAGCTCTCTTTTGCTGCCAACCGCCGATCTGGACAGACCGAATTTGTTCGTGCTGGACGGAGAGGAGATTTCGCCGTATTTCGACGATAAGAAGCTTGAAAAAGGTAATTCGTCTCATCATGTTAAAATAACTATACCATGTATGAGAGAATTGAGAACTTTAAATCACGAATATTCTGATAAATTCGCGTGAACGCATTACGTAGAAATAAGCTATTTTTCTATCAACGAGGAAATAATATATTTCAACCTTCTAGAACGTTGCTGAACGTATACTGAAGTAGAAAGCATGTGCTATAGGAAATATTTCTTTCTATTTCCAGCTTTTTTTGTTTTTGTCTTTCGTCTTGGCTTATCACGTAAGAAATTCATTACGCGGAGATATTGCTGTCATATTGTATAAAATTCGAAGGACTGTGGTAGCGATTCACCAGAGCACGTGTTTGCCGAAGCAAAGGGGTTGCCATGACCTTGAAAGGATCTGGATCGCCGCGCCGCTCCAAGCTGTGGAAATATTTCTTCGAGAGTCAGAAACCTTCCACTAGAAATTCTCAAAAAAAAAAAAAAAAAAAAACTTTAAAGAACCGAGAAGTGTGCTACAGAGATAGAATTCACCTCACTTACAGACATATATAGTCGAGTAATTATATTAAAATAATTTAAACGTAATCTTTTACAATATTGCAGTCGTAAAAGGAAGCCAAATAGCTAATTCCTGTAAAGCATTGTAAAAACCTATTTATTTCATTTTTCTATTATCGATAATATTTGTTCTTTTAGTGTGTTTTTTTCAATTTATTGTTTAATCCTTTTCAAATTGTTCAAAACCAATAATTAGTAAAAGAGTTATTATTAATTGTGCGTTCATTGCATAACGACATTTTTTTTCTTTGCTGACTAAATTGTATAAAGTAATAATCTACGTGAAAGTGAAACAGCGTTTTGTATATATTTCATTCACTTTTCAAGTGACAATTTCTTTGAAAGTGTATGTAAACGGTATTTTGGTATATAATTCTTTTTCAGTATTTTGTGTTTCCATGTATTATTGCCTTGTGTACAGTTATTTATTTTTTTTTTTTTGTGAAGTGAAGGGTAATATAATTTTATGTAAAGTGTTTATGCAAGTGTTAAAACGCAACTGCAGTTGTTAGGTAATCACGTAATTGCTAAAGGTAGAGCAAGTGATAGAATTTTTCAATGCAATGTGTAAATGCTAGATTAGAATTGTATTCAAGTATTTAACAGAATATATATCTAGAACTCTGTTCATAGTTAAAAGATTAACTTGCCTATGTTTCTCTTATTACAAAAGCAGGATAAAAGACGAACCCACTCCTGTAGGGCAATTAGGACATATAAAACGATTCCTAATTTTTGGTGTGACATTGTCATAACAAGTCACAGGTCAAGTAATACTACTAGGTTACTTGAGTGACCCGCTGTAGGCTTTTTAGAGAATAGTGAAAAGGTAGAGCGGTCATAATGGGTATGGGTGTGTGTGTGTGTGTGTGTGTTCGGGTATGTGTGTTCGGGTATGTGTGTTCGGGTATGTGTGTTCGGGTATGTGTGTTCGGGTATGTGTGTGTGAGTATGTGTGTGTGGGTATGTGTATGTGGGTATGTGTGTGTGGGTATGTATGTGTGGGTATGTGTGTGTGGGTATGTGTGTATATGTGTGTGTATATGTGTGTGTATATGTGTGTGTATATGTGTGTATATGTGTGTGTGTGTGTGGGGGGGTATGTGTGTGTAGGTATGTGTACGCCGCGCGGTATCTCCCTCGCCGGCATTCGACACGCAAAGTGTTGCTGTGCCTCGATGCGCGACTTAGAGCTAGGAGGAGCGTGCTTCCGTGACCTTGGAAAGCATCGCCGTCGTTCTGTTCCTACCGAAGTGGCAGAGTTGCAGGAGCCCAGGAACAGGGTCCGTGGCCTTGGTCGAAGGTCGGGCCTACCGAGGGCAACGCGTTCTGCAGGACGACGCCCAGCGCCCGTTTGATTTTATCCCGGTGTGAAGGCTATGGAATGTCGATCTTCCTCGGCGGGTGGCGTACAGCGTGGGACTGCTGCGCCGCGACGCACACAGAGGCGAATTCACTGCGTGCTTGTTGTGGACGGACAAGGCCACATGTACGCGAGGCGGGGCCCTCGAAGTGCAGGACTGCAATTGACGAGATCATGAAAATTCCCATGACACCCGCTCGCCTCTTGTATACTAAATTTCTATGTTGGTGTTCTGGGCGATCTGATAATTGGACCGAGTTTATTCCGCATCATATGGATGCCGATGTGTACCTCACATCCCTGCGGCAAGCTCTTCTGGGACTGCTAGAAAACGTGCTCTTAACGCTCCGCAGTAGGGTGTGGATTGAACACGGCGCACTAGTCATGACGTACTATGCGCTGGCCTCGACGCGCACTTCCCGGGTCGTTGGGTGCAAACATAACAACGCGTGCCTTGTTATGTTGCCATAAACATGGGGATTGATTGATTAGTGATTCCGGGCGCACCAACTACTAAGGTCATTTGTCCCGTAAGTGTAGTAATGTATAAGTACGTGGATTTTATCGGGAGGTGGCGGTGATCTTTCCCCACTGAATGGCGAGATCCGGCGCCGACCTACCGTCGACTAGTGGGGTTTACCCAACCAGGTATCTCCCACCAGCGAGGCAAACCCCAGCCGGGACAAGCTCTAAGCTCCCGACCGGTTTCCCGGAATATGTGGTAGTGTAGTGCATGTTAGTGCAAGTGTGTGTGTAAGGGGTGAGGATAGGACAAGGAAGAGGAAGGAAATATCGCGCCTGGTCCGTGGCCCGTTTGTTAGGGTACTGCTCCGGCATTCGCTTGGTGTTCATCGGAGAAACTACGGAAAATTATCGATCATAGCAGCGGGACGCTAGAATTGTTCTCCAGACTGATTGAATTCTACCTAGCTGAAAAGATAGGATGGAAAATCCTGCTGCCGTGAGGACTCGAACCTAGGACCTCGCGGTCAGAGACACTGCAGTGAAATCAGTTGATGCACTGAGCCCCCGGTAACACGGGGGATCGTTTGAGCTTCTTCTCTAAAAATTGTATTTGAGACAGCAATGAAAGTTATGGTGGATACCCTAGGTTCTGTTATTTCACGGCCTTCCCTCTCGCCGCCTTCCTCTCCCACGCGAAGTTTGGGCTTATTACCCGGTGGTCCGGTGGTGGTCCTTATTACCCGGTTGTCGCGTTTGTGAGCCCAGGGACATGACATATGTAAGTTGAATTATTACTTATTACTAAATATTATTATTTACTTGTTTTTATTTACTAAATGTATCTCAATTCTTATCTATAAATTTATGTATTACGTGGTTAGGCGGAAGAGCGGGCCTGATGGCCCGAGTCTCGCCACATAAATAAAGTCATTATTATTATTATTATTATTATTATTATTATTATTATTATTATTATTATTATATTTTTAGTGGGTGGGTTTTAATGGTACATTTTGTAGATCTAACGTGATCATTCCAGATGAGGTCGCTTCAAATTGTTATGCCCAGATATTTACAGGTACATACCTCAGGAATTATTTTTATTATTGGAGTGTTTCGTTTGTTCGATCTATGTTAGAACTAATTGATTTGCTTTTATCTGGATTTATTTTCATTCCGTGTTCCAGGGATTATTTTAGCAGTTCGTCAATGTCCGCTTCGTTTTTAATTTCTCGATACTCGTTGCAGTCGTTCGGGAGAAAAGTGATTGGCGATCGATTTTCAGAACACAAAATTAATATACACAAAAAACGGAGCGGCTCTAATACTCTTCCCTCAGGGACGGCAAACGTCACATTATCCTCGTTGGATAGAAAATCATCTATCCGAACTCGCTGTGTCCGACTGTGGAAAACTTCCTTACTACAATGTGTTCTCGCAGGTCTCCTTCCGATTCGATAGTAGTATTACGAAATATTCTTTTCCTCCATACGTCATATACAGATTTTATTGTTTTGTGACCAAATAAATCAAATCCAGTTTGTCGTGAGGAACTAAATCGAATGCTTTAGAAAAGCCTACAACAGTTGCATCAATTCTTTCTCCTTGGTCGAGTGAATCGGCAAAATCTTGACAAAAGGTTGTGAGGGGACTTTCGCAAGAATAGCCTTGTCTCAAACCGTGTTGATGTTCAACGAGGAGGCTATTTGTGTTCCATACATTTTGCAAATAGTCGGCAAATTGATCTTCTAACGTTTTACACACTACCGATGTTAAGTTAATGTGCCTATAATTAGACATTAATGAATGAGTTGGGAGTACTATGTTATCTAATATTTTTGTGATTCCTATCGACGCCATTATCAGTTCGGCCAAATTGGAGATAAATAAAGTCAGAAATTTCCTGGTAAATAACAGTTCAAACCAAAAGTTTGCAAGCTGAGTTCACTTGAACAAAAGGAAGAAGCCTCGATTACATCAGTAACATATTCAAAATCTTTATTATTCATCTGAAGTGGATTTGATCAATTTTTTTACGTTTTTGGTTGTCTGCTTTTAGGGCATTTTGAAACCATTTAAGAGCATTTTATTGATCATTTTTGGCAATGTTTTAGTTCATCGAAATCTGGCCCTTAGTCATTACCATTATTAATAGAAACTTAAAATTCTTGCAAGTACGGAATCATGGCTTCCCCTTCCAATTGTAGAATTTACCCGGGAATTTACCCTGATCCCACGAATTTCTTTTTAGACAGTACCGTGATCCACATCTGAAGTGACATAATATTTGTTGTGAAAAGGTCACTCGGGTCTTGATTTTTGTGAGCGAAGTTAACTACAGTCATTCTTTGAAGGCAAAAATACGGACGCTTCGTGCAAATTAAGTGCAGTATGGTGAACAAATTTGGAAATAATTTGGCTATGGTAGACAAAAATCTGTGCTGAGTGAATTAAGCTTACTCTCATTTTTCGCGCAGCGGTAATTCTAAAGAGAGAATTTCAACGTTTGAAGGATTTGTATATCAACGTGAATGTTTACATGGTTGTGCAGGTGGCTGTTGTGATAGCAGCAAATTAAGTACTAATCTGTATGGGGGTACAATAGGTATGAATTTCTAAAATGTAGAATTTTGAAAAATATGATAGTCATGCATGACATATATGTGCATTTGTTGCTATATTTATGACGTTGATATTTTTGGGTCGACTGTTCGACTTTGCAAGTCAGCTGACGGTGTCCCTCACGCATGGGCCTGGTTTAATTCTCACGCTCGGAGGATAAGAGAGACATGAGGTGAACATAACGTATTCCTTTCACAGTAACTAGCAAACTCCTGAACCAGAGCTTTTATTTATTTTTTTCTTGGACTTTATCCAGCTGACACCAGTTAATATCTACGTCCCGATGGGACGCATATTCGATCATGCATTAGACACCAACACACTTACGGGCTCCACTGATCTAGGGTCAGCAGAACGCGAGGCCCTCCGCGACAACACGACAAAGGGAGACTGAGACAAAGGACAAATAACAATGCCCAAGGCGGGTCTCGAAACCGCGTCCCTTCGGACCGACACGCTGAGTCGGTACATGCTCTTACCCATCTCACCCATCCTGGACGCATTAAAAAAAAATAATAATAATAACATTATTTATTATTATTATTATTATTATTATTATTATTATTATTATTATTATTATTATTATTATTATTATTATTATTATTATATTAGCATCATCATCATCATAGTGTTGAATGTGATCTAGTTTATAGGACGCAGAAGTGCCTTTTGAAGAGTGAATGGCAGGAAGAGAGTTGAAGGGTGCTGACGGGGTGGGCCGGGCTCAGGAGCAGCGGCGTTTCGGATTTAGCGGCGCGTCAGATGCGGAGGTGGAGGCGGAAGCGGAGGTGGAGGCGGAAGCGGAGGCGGAGCGGAGCGGCGCTGGTGGGCCGGGCGCGCGCACGGCCTTGGGGCGGCGGAAGCGGTGTGAGCGAATCGCGGGGGCGGGGGCGGGACCGCCGAGCTGGGCGCAGGAATCGGCCGCGGCGGCGCCTCCGACCTCCACACACTCGCCCACCGCCCACGCACCACGCCCTCTACGCCAACCGCCCTCAAAATTGTGCCTTCGCCAACGCCCACTGCCCGGCCGTGCTCGCTTTACAGCCCATTCCACTGCCCCTCTCCGGACTTCTTTACCCAACCTGTCGTGTGGCTGGGAATCACAGAATCTCGACAAGCCTCACTTCGGACTCCTTCCTCGGATTCTCGTCTTCGGTCCCCGATAGCACTCTTGCCTCTCGGTTCCTCGCCTCTGGAACTCTCCCTTCTCGATGTACAGCTTCTCGAATCTCCTGTCTCGAATTCACCCCTCTCGATTCCATGTCCCTTGATGTTCCGTCTCTCGATTCCTCGCCTCCCGAATTCCTGCGCACCGGTAGAGGTGGCTCAGTGCATCAACTGGTGTGACTGCAGTTTCTCTCACCGGATGGTCCTAGGTTCGAGTCCGGACAGTGGCAGGATTTTTCGATTGTGTGACGTCATAGCCGCAGCAACGAATAACAGACGTGAACAGTGTAATATTGATATTTATTACAGATATCTTCCGACACCCGAATCTACTATTTACAATATCTACAGCCTGTTTCTAAGAGGAACTTCACCTGGTCACCACAACAGCTTGCCTGATAAGATTCACTCCCGCGGTGTGATGCACCCTTCTCTAAATCACGACGAATTCACGCCGGCTCCAGACCCTTTGCCCCCGTAGCCTACCCGACGTGCCACGTGCCGCGCACCCTCACACGACATCCCACGAAGAGCTCGAGAATCAGAAGAAAGAGTCGGGTGCGGGCGCGCTTTTATACACTCTGGCCCAGCTGACGGAACTGCGTCATCTCGCCGCTTCCGCCAGCCGCGTTTACCAGACAGCCGAACTACAGGGTTCACAAATCTGGCCCCGTGGCAACGCAACGTCACGGCAGCTTCCTGGGGTTTTCTGCCCTTCGCTCTATGCGAAGCCGGGTTTCCCGTCCCAATATAGCCTCTCTTTGTTCAGGGAGGCGTCCTTTGCATGCTGCCCGCTGTCGCAGCTTACTTCCTTGTGCATGAAATGCACGTAGCCAATATTTACTGTATGTGGCGACTGTATGTCGCCACAATTGATTGATAGCTAGATCGAATTCAGTCGCTGTCTGGAGGAGAATTCTAGCAGTCGGCTGTTCTGATTGCTAGTTTTCAGTGGTTTCTCCGATCAACACGGGGCGAATGCTGAAGCAGTACCCTAACTTAAGGCCACGAACCGTCCCCGACCTTTCCTTCCTATTCCTTGTCATATCTTCATCTCTCACTTACATGCATTGACACACTATTGATCACGCCGGGGACCAGTCGGAAGCTTAGATTTTGTCCCGACTAGGGCGGTGACCAGCTGGTGAGAGATACCGACGTTAGGTCGTTACCGGATCTCCCCATCCAGCGGGGAAGATCGCCGTCTCCTTCCGAGTAAAAACATGCACTGCACGGGAACGGGATTAATGACGTTAGCAATTGACGCGCCCAACATCACTAGTCTCTCGAATCCTTGCTCTCTCGAATCCTTGCTCTCTCGAATCCTTGCTCTCTCGAATCCTTGCTCTCTCGAATCCTTGCTCTCTCGAATCCTTGCTCTCTCGAATCCTTGCTCTCTCGAATCCTTGCTCTCTCGAATCCTTGCTCTCTCGAATCCTTGCTCTCTCGAATCCTTGCTCTCTCGAATCCTTGCTCTCTCGAATCCTTGCTCTCTCGAATCCTTGCTCTCTCGAATCCTTGCTCTCTCGAATCCTTGCTCTCTCGAATCCTTGCTCTCTCGCATCCTTGCTCTCTCGAATCCTTGCTCTCTCGAATCCTTGCTCTCTCGAATCCTTGCTCTCTCGAATCCTTGCTCTCTCGAATCCTTGCTCTCTCGAATCCTTGCTCTCTCGAATCCTTGCTCTCTCGAATCCTTGCTCTCTCGAATCCTTGCTCTCTCGAATCCTTGCTCTCTCGAATCCCTGCTCTCTCGAATCCCTGCTCTCTCGAATCCCTGCTCTCTCGAATCCCAGCTCTCTCGAATCCCAGCTCTCTCGAATCCCAGCTCTCTCGAATCCCAGCTCTCTCGAATCCCAGCTCTCTCGAATCCCAGCTCTCTCGAATGCTCTCTCGAATCCCAGCTCTCTCGAATCCCAGCTCTCTCGAATCCCAGCTCTCTCTCCCAGCTCTCTCGAAGCTCTCTTGCTCTCTCGAATCCTGCTCTCTCGAATCCTGCTCTCTCGAATCCTGCTCTCTCGAATCCCAGCTCTCTCGAATCCCAGCTCTCTCGAATCCCAGCTCTCTCGAATCCCAGCTCTCTCGAATCCCAGCTCTCTCGAATCCCAGCTCTCTCGAATCCCAGCTCTCTCGAATCCCAGCTCTCTCGAATCCCAGCTCTCTCGAATCTAAGCTCTCTCGAATCCCAGCTCTCTCGAATCCCAGCTTTCTCGAATCCCAGCTCTCTCGAAACCTTGGTCCGTTGAATCCCAGGTCTCATGATTCTCCGCCGTTCCTCCCGCCCTCCGGGATCTCCGCTCCTGCTGCTGCTTCCGCCAGAGGCGCCCGCGGACGCTGCCTCGCGCAGCCTCGCGGCGTCCAAAACAAACACATATCGCCGCGCATAAATCGTGAACCGGGCCTCCCTCCGCCGCTTTCATTCGCAGGCTGCCCGCGCGCGCTTGTTGTATGACGAAGCGCCTATTGATAAGACAGAGGCCTCAAAGAAGCGGGGCGCGCGGCGGTGGCAGAGAGCGACTGTTCTTCGGGGGCAGATTAAAGCGTTTTGTCGCAGAGAGGCGGGATGTTATGGCGCTCGTTAAACTCAACAGTCTCAGCGTTCACCGTGGATCCGAGGTGTGGGATCAGTTTGGGATTTTGGGCCCCAGCGCGAGGGTCTACCGTTGGAATATCTGCGCACGGTCTGTGTCTTTACATGCAACCCGGCAAATCGTGCAGGATATTCTGAACCAATGCGAACTCTATGTTGGCTAAGTAGTATGCCAGTGTCGGATCCTCAACATTTGTTTAGTTTACCGCACTTTATGCAAGCTACCTCTACCGTTGTCTTTTATTCTGAGCTTTTCTGAAATCTCAATACTATGAAATTCCATCCCTTATAATTGTTATATAAGACGATTACATAAACCACTAACTTCTAGATCGTTAACACATTCCATTTTTACAAAAACTAGAGAGAAGCGTAACTTACGAACAACCAGACAAAGACAGTTCACCGCAATATTTTGCGGTGCCTACCGACCGTCCAGACGCGCATCCTCCCCTCTCCCCACGTGAGGAGTGTGAGGAACTAGGTGAGGAGCCCTAGGTTACCGCGGCTGGCATGCGGTGCCTTCGCGAGCATTAGAGAATTCTCTGGACAGCATTAAGAACTGTTTGAAGCTTCTCACTCTACCGCACTTCATAGCGATTACGGATGCGGAAGACTGACTGCCTCTCGGTAGCAAAACTGAGTTATTTTTTCGCGTCTGTTTTAAAGCTTATAAAATCTCAATAACTTTTCAGAGGATTACCAAACTTAAGAAATATTTATTATACACTTCGAATTACTAAGTATACCGGCGGTATACGCCGGTGTATCGGAAAATTCGCCACTGGAGTATTCGACTTGTGGTCTGTTCGTTTTGACGTAATACAAGGACCAGTAGGTAGACACGGCTTCACGTTAGAATTGAACCGATCTAAACTGATTTCGATTGAATTGAGTTAAAATTATTGGGAGAATTAGGAGTCCTACGATTTAACATTTTGTGAGTCACCAAAAGAAGGCAGATTATTTTTTACAGAATAGAGATTATTTTTTTATTTTCATATATATTTCTTACCTTTATTGTATTTTCCCTAAAATAACTTTAAAATCTCTCTTTCAATGTAGTGGAATCCATATTTTACGAGTAGCGAAGTCACATTCCAGAATTTCAGTAAACTACATGAAAACTACAAATGATAATATTGACGCAATTCACACGTAATAAAATTACTACATTCATATAAGCTTTTTACAATGCAAAATATTTCCTTTAGTTAAATTCATCCGTGTTTGTAACGATTCCTTTTTTTAGCAGTATCTTAAAAAACGCTGTAAAACTATTCATACAGTTCATAAAAAGAGACAATCAGCGCCACTGATGCTCGAATGAAATTGCAGAATCGGTAGAAATAGCTGAACAAAATACACGTATGATCCATGTATAAAATGCATTAATAAACAGAGAATTTTTTGCTGGGTGTGTATGCTTTTATTTTTAATCATGCACTTTAACAACGATTGATATAATAAAAAACCGTAGAAATGAATTGGCGGAGTTACTTTACTAATTTTGTGGTTTTGTAGAGAAGTCACACTCGAAAATGTCACTTATTGGGAGTAATGATTCTAGATTTATATACTTATGAGAGAATAATTCACTCATGAAGCTTTTTTTGGAAATGGTATCCAAACGTCTGAAAATAAATCACCAAAAAAACTTCAAAAATGTATTCTTGAGACTACATTCATTTACAAATATGTGGAATGCTTCATAAAATACAACTAAAAAACCAACAGAAATTGCATCAAACCTACAATTGTCTGAAAAGTACTTGTTCAGAAACATTGTGCACAAAGACAACATTAACGAAATATTATTTGTTAAATTTCCGTGTCAATCATTGAAAACAAATGAGGATGTTATTCAACAGTCGCGGCGGAGGCCTTTGTCATCTTGCGAGGCCTTGTGCACTTCCGGCACAGCGGCACTGACTTTGAATCCTTGTGCCCTCACTGTCCTCATACATAACGCAGGTGCTTGGGGAAAGGAAGGGCGGCAAGAAATGTGGCAGAGACTGCTACGTGAACACAAATAAACACTACACAACTAGTGGCTGGCTGCAGCAAAAATGCTTCTGAACTAAAAAACACAAAATGTTTTTCCAAATAATACCACGAACACGGCTAAACTGCTACAATTGAAATGCTCTCGAACAACGATTTAAATATTTGAACAAAAAAATTTCACGAATAATTCAATTACGTTTATAGTACAGTACACATACAGAACTACAGATATCTACATACTGAATATAAGAAAATAATTTTAAGAAAAGGAAGTTAGCGACGAGACATAATCGTAGATCTCAGTGTTGAATCATCAAAGTCATCAACAGATGCTTCAATATCATAGCTAGCATTTTGCCTCGGAACATTGATTAAATACTCTTACAATTTACAAACGTCTTCGCAATTTTGTAAACATAATTAACGCCTAAATAAAATTTAAGACATATGTTGTCCAAACCTAACTGTATTCGTAGCAATAATTAAGCAAAAACCTCAGGACCAGTAGTATCGAAAACGTGTATTTCACGGGAATTCTGAAATAATATTTATATCTACTATTTGAAAGCTCGCAGAAATTCAAAGAAGACTGCACCCTCGGTCCATCCAAGAGGTGTTTAAGGTTGCGTTAGATGTCTAGGAGGTCGAGACAAATCAGAAAACAAAATAAGTTTTGATTTTTACTGAAAATTGCAAATCGATGGTTTTACATCGCATATTCTCACACTGTTCGTACCGACTGAATTCTCATATTCAGTCCGTCACTTCTTAAAGCACAGCCGACATCATGTGACATCAAGGATGCAAAGAAGACTCCGCCTGCAATTAAATATTTCCTATTCTCGTGTAACATTATGGTACAACATATTCTTATATTATTGGTATATAAAGTACTCATATGATAATGTATAATAATTGTTTGTGTTAGTATATATTATACCATTTTCTTGCAGTAAAACTATTGCTGGTAAATTATTTTAGATAAAGTGGAGTTATACGAGAGTATTTTGTTGTTCAAGGGCAGAGATTTTGTGCAGAAGCTTTTTTCTTCTACAGGCCCCTAAACTGTAATTTCCAATGCGCGTAGAAATTATGAGGGTACAACTGAATCTGCGGCCATGCGAGAGTTGTCGGTAGATTTGTTAGATTTTCAGAAACTCAGGAAAGTCAAAAAACATGAAACAGTTCAGATTTTCAGTGAAAATACAATTATTTTATTGTATTATTCATTACGCGCATCAAATGTTTAAAAACCCCTTCACTCACATTTGTATTGAAATATGTGCGTGGCGATTGACTTTTAGAATAACGTCTACTTTTTACATCAAAAGGAATTAAGCAATTGGTTGCAAAGAAATGGTAATCACCAGCACATTCACATATTCATAATCTCTAAATAGAATTTTAGCTCTATTTGTCAGTTTTAACAAATTCTTTGTGAGATGTCCACGATGACGTACTAAAACTTCAAACCGAGAAACTTGTTCCAGTTCCAGTTCTTCATTGGTTTTTCATCCACACATGTGTCACAGATTGCCTTTCGCCAGATGTAGGCGTCGTGTGTCGCAACCATTCACACGAGGAGCCAGTGATGATTCTCTGCTTTTGTGCGCATCAAGGTTGAATTCCGAAGTGATTTATGCAACACTCGTCTGTTTCATCAACAGGCAAATTGATTGCAAAGAAATTGCTGACTGTATGTTTTCCATACGGTGCAAGTATATTCTTTGTATTTTTGGGTCTTGGTGGGGAGAAAGTGACAGAAAGTTGTTTTTTGTTACACAAAAACAGCTCGAAGCAAATGCTATTGAAATGGACGATTTTGTGGAGAAAAGAAAATAACTTATATAGAAGTATAAATCGTAAATAGAATCACTTCAATAAACCCTCAATTGGTAATATTGATCACAGAAGAAAATAGGAGACACGATGACTGCAAATAATTGCCAAGAGACGTTACATAAAAACTAAATGTTTCTAAAAGTGGTGAGAACAGTGAAAATGGAAGTACGAGAGTTTCTAAAAGAGACTTACAACGACAAAGACGATGTTTTGTTAAGAATCAGTAAATTATAATGTTTTATATTTAAAAGGAATTACTTTTGTTAAATTGTATGGACGACGGTAATAGGTGGCACTGAAATATACTTAAAATGCTGAAAATATACTGGACTATAAACGTGTGTGTGTGAAATGAAAATAATATATATCTGAGAGAATATAATGATGCTCTTGTACCAAATAAAAAGGCTTTCAATTACAATATATTGAAACAGTATTTTGCAACTTTTATTGTAAGAAAACCATTAAAACATTTAAAAAATCGGTAATCTGTTAAAAATTTAAGCAGACCATATTGTGGGTTTAAAATTTTAGAATGCAATTAATAGTAAGCCGTTCAAAAGCGTTGCTGCCAACTATACTCAATTAAAACAGAATAGTACTGAATTCTTTAAGGGTAATGTGGTTAAGGGTTATTGGCTTAATGACTTTGTCATAATAACTAAATAGCATGAGATCTTTGTATTATTCTTGAGTTTAAAAAAAGTGTTATAGTACTTGCTCAACTTGTTTACCTGCAGGCAAAAAGTTATTTTCACTTATGTTTAAGTAAAAAAAATCACGTTTTTAATTATCCATTAAGATTTTACTGGAACGCGAAAAACTCTCTCTCTAACAACGGATATCTAGCTTTCCTCGCTTTTTCGCAGATAGTATGATAACAGTTCTCAGAATCGCAGCAATTAAGTCAGTTTTTCGCTTTGTTAACTAAATATGCTCTTTAATTTCATGAAAAATCGTTGAGTATCTTTATGTTAAGAGCACACGTGCAATTGAAATTTCACCATGAAATTAAAAATTCACAACTACCAATCAGAATACAGACAAGGAGACAAATCGTTTAATTAAGAAACTATAAAGCAGACGTAGCCAAGATATTTGCAGTCGACCATGAAACATGAACAAATATGCACATCACATTTACGTAGCTACAACAACTACACATAAACAACGAATGAATAAAACAAAATTGGAAAAGTAAATGTTACGCTAGCCGACTTATGGAACAACATAAACTATTTAACGTGAATAAATTAAAGGTTTTACGTGTAAAACATTTGGTCTAAAGATTACGAATGTAAAAAATGTAAACGTCAGTTGTGATTACCAGTTCTAAAAAGTACGCAATAGCAAAACTGTGTCAGATGTGCTTGAATTTCTCAAAATTTAAATTATTCTTAAATGGAAACGAAAAAATATTGAACGGAACATGAGTATAAATGGGTATAATTCCATTCGCGGTATATAAGAAAACTCGCTATAGTCGCCCGTTTTCTTGATCATATCACTCATACCATTATCCCCCTCTTTATACACTCGTTTCATTAATTACTAAAATTGTGATTAAAAATAATTCATCTGAGTATATGAACTTAAATGTGCGTTTATATAAAATATATTTCATATATTGAGAGTTAAATAAATATTAGTAAAAGTATGTTGAATCGAACTATCGTATAAACATTTTAGTAAATATCGAATAAGTTCCGACATTAAGCGACCCCTAACAGCTTAGAAATATGATTGAACTGAAATTGAACGTATGAAGTTCTTTGTCTTCTAGCAAGAGATTTAACGATTGTCTCCCTATTCAACTACTGTCTATCTATTCAATTGTGTATGTTATGCTTTTATTGGATAGTGACATCCAGTTTTGCACAGTCCTGAATACTATTCTAAAATATTATTCGGTGTCAAATTTCTGATACTTAATGTCTTTGAATGTTCAATAACCATGTTTAATTGTCAAATAATTATACTTATTTAATTAGCAATTTATACACCTATAATAAATATTTAATATTATAATGCCTGAATTTGATTCACTGCTAATTTTAAACTATAGGTTGTTTATTTTGCGATTGACGTTTCCTAAAGATATTGCATTAAAAGCTTTTCTTGTGTTCCGTTTAAAAGCCGATTTCAGTACCGATAATAGGAAATATCACATTGTCTAGCAAAACGTAGGTGATAGTTATTATGTCTTTAGAAGTGAAAATAATGTGTCAGACTTATTGAAATTAAATAATGGCCGATAATCTAATAGGAAAAACTATAAACATGTGACCAATTACATATTGTACACACTGCATATTTTGAAACTCCATGCTAATAGAAACGGAAGCTAAAAGAGAGATCTGTATTTAATGTCTTCTTGCTATGGAAAATCACAAAATCCATTTCATCGGAACATTCAGTAAGTTACATCCGATTTCTAAGAAACCTATTATTTTTCTCCGAGATGCTATTTTAGAAATCGTGTTCTTGAAATATGCCGAGTCCGTGAGCGAAAAGTTAATAGAAGAAGAACGAGAGTACATTGAGCTCCTCTGGTTATTACTGAAGACGTTTTATCTCGTTTAATGCGCAAACTTAAATCAAATATTTGAACCAACCCTTTAGAAAATTCCGTCCGACCTTCGTATAAGAATTCTCCAATAATTGAGTCCCAACATCCATATTCCATTCACCCAGGTAAGGTCGTTTTTTTGGAGGGGGCGGAATCGGGGCCTCCATAACGCGTGCTTGCGCGCGGAAATCTCCGAAGAGGCGCACTAATCGAGTATTTCGTATTCGGAGCACGTGAGGAGCCACGGGCGCGCGGGAGGGGATCTGCTCCACCCTCGCTCCGGGTGGCGCTGCACACTGGGCCCGGTTGCCAAAAGGGCACCGTCAGAAATTACATTAAGCGTAATGTAGATTTAATGTACGTCTGTACATGGATTTTTATGTACCTTGCACATTAAAGGGAGATTAATGTAGCTGTACATTAAATTTAATGTTTAAATTTATATCAATATAGATTTAATATACTGTTATTTTAACTTACTTATCAACATTAAATTTGATTGTACACTTTCACTAAATTTAATGTACTCGTTAAATTTCCTGTAGTTGTACATTAAATTTAATATGCGTACATGATAATTACTTCAATTACTGTACTTTACATTAAAAGTAATGCAGAAATTTCTGAGAGTGTAGGGTCGATTGACTGATTGTTGCCATTAGTCCCATATGTGTAGTGCATTTTTAGCACAGGATGTGGCGGTGGTTTTTCCCTGCTGGACCGGGAGCGGTGGCTCAGTGCATCAACTGATGACATTACAGCGGCTCTGACCGGGAGGCCCTAGGTTCCAGTCCCGACGGCGGCAAGGTTTTCGTCACTAGCCAAATAGCTCGGTCGAATTCAGCCGCTGCCTGGAGAAGAATTCTAGCGGTCGACTGCTCTGATCAGTAGTTTTCCGTTGTTTTTCCGATCAACACCAGGCGAATGCCGGAGTAGTACCCACGGGCCACAGACCGCGCGCGATCTTCTCTTTATCTTCCTAGTCCTATGCTCACCCCTTACACACACACACACACACACACACACACACACACACTAACATGCACTACACTACCGCACATACCGGGAGACCGACCACGAACTTAAAACTTGTCCCGGGTGGGGCAGTGCCCCACTGCTGGGAGATACCTGATTGGGGAAAACCCTCTAGTCGACGGGAGGTCGGCGTCGAATCTCACCATCGAGTGGGGGAAGATTACTGCCACCGCCGCTCGATAAAAAAACATGCACTACACGTACGGGACTAATGACCTCTGTAGTTGGCGCGCCCGTTATCACTAACAATCAATTAATCAATCAACCCAGCTGGATGGCGAGATCTGGCTTGCACGACGGGTAGCGAGGTTTTCCCTCAACCTGGTATCTCACATCAGGCCGCCCCAGCCAGGAGAAGCTCTAAGCTCCCGACTTGTCTCTCAACATCTGTGATAATGGAGTGCATGCACCTTTCAACAGGCGTGTATATATATATATATATATATATATATATATATATATATATATATATATATATATATATATATATATACACACACACATTACAGTTATCGAAGCGAATATAGCGAGTTTCTAAATGAAAAGATTAATGAGTGTCTATAAACGCGATATTCAGAAATCGTGTGTACCATGTGTTCCTTTACAAAAAAATCAGTGTTAATAATTATATGTGGTGTATTAAACTTTTAAATTGAAGTAGGTAGTAGAATTTTCTGCTGTCTACCTTAATGCAACAGCTTTCTACCACGTACACACCATTGTAAATATGAAACAATCTTTTTGAGTTTAGTGATGTATTTAGGGCGTTAAGTAGATGTTTGGGCCATCCGGGCGACTTCCAAAGGCAGGACCTCTAGCCGAGGGGCAAACACATTAAGTAACGTCGGTGGTGCATGCAAAACTTTAGGGTTTACTAATTCGTTGCTGAATGAAACAAGTATTCGAAACATCTTTAAATTTGTTCTTCCATCAAAAATAAAAACACACTTTGTAATCTTCAGTTGTGAAAATGGTGTAAAATATACAAAAATTCTAATTATTAATGCATACGCACGGTTAGAAATAAATATTTGTGCGTAAAAATAATTGACACATGTTGTGAAATTCCTTTCAAAATTTAAGAAAAGGCTAGCAAAGCACCGGAAAGTTTGTTTACAGTGAAATATCAAGAAATATATGAAACGGAGTGTGGTGTATTTCATATTTATATGGAAAATAACAGCGTGAATTGCATATACATACGAAAGAGTACTTTTAGGTTCTTTACGTTCATTGAGTAAATCTATTTAGAAGATTCCATTGCATAAAAAACATTTCGAATGTGTTAGCGGTCGGTGTTCTACAACTATTACTACTAATAGAACTGTCAGACAACAAACACCAGTACCTACAAAACAAAGTAATACGAAAAGTATAATGAAAGTGACTGATGGGAATTTTTAATTCACGAGAAGATCCAAAATTGCAATGTGCACATTGATTCGTCAAAAGTGTCGAGTTATTTTTCTCATTTTAGAATTGTATCTTTCATTTATTGTATTCACCTGCTTCTTAAACATCATAAATCGAATTAATGAGAAATGCGTTATTTGTTGTGTTGGTAGCGGAGTGGGCATGAATTCTCAGATAATCCTTCGCTCGTTCCTCACTCGTATCGTAATACCACTTCCCACTCGTGTATTAATACCCAGTACATCGTGTGTTAATGCACGAGTATCAAGTGATATAACAATACGAGTGACGAACGAGTGACTATCGTAAACTTCATGTAAGTGAATTAATATTCCATCAGTAGATCATCGATTCATAATATTTTGTTTCAATCCCGGAAGTCAACTAACGAACTTAAAAAACAAAAAAACATCAGGTAATGCAACGCTTTTGGAAGATACTTTTTATTGTACTCGGAACAAAGTTCCTCGTTGTTCCAAGTTCAGAAAAATTATGAGGTGCATTCAGAGAGTAAGTTCCCCACGTTAGTCAAGGAAAAGAAAACACAATTTCATTGTTCTAATGAACGAAACGAGTGTATAGAGAGGGGGGATAATTGCATGGTATCTTCAAGAAAACTAGCGACGATTGCGATTTTTCTTAAATACCATTATACCAATGACTGCCATTATACTCCTTTATACACAAGTTACTTTCAACTTTCTTCGTTATCGTAACAGATTGCATAACATTTACACATAATCACCACCAGAATTAAGACAGTCATACTGTGGAATCGACATTTGTAGCCGTGAGTCGTAGAAGTCTGCCGCCTATGATGGTCACAAGGATTTAACAGCCACCTGCTACTCGGCGTCGTTGTGCTACGCGTACTCGTGTGCGGTCAGGAATTTCTTGAGGCAAAGAAAAGATTCTAATCGCTGGAGGTGAGAACCGGACTATATGGTTGATCCCGGGACGGTTTTATGTGTCTGGATCTCAACATTTCGGTGGTTTGTGACTATGAATATGCAAATTTAACTTTCTGGGGTACTGAAATATTTGAATTGGTATTTTGTTTCAGCGTTTTTTTTTCGCCTCTTTTGCAATACGGACCAATGTACGATATCGTCGTTGCTTTTTTCTTCCCCATCGCATCTTTGAGCGGAAATTCCTCGACACATAAAGCAAGAGGACCAGCGCTTGAAAAGGGTGCGGAAACGTCTAAGCTCTTGCAGAGAAAGGGAATAAAGGATTGGTTTCCCACTAATTGGATTCGCTGTGGTATTTAGAGGACTGAAAATGTGTGAGCAAAGCACAAGATGGGGACACTGATCCAATGTTGTGAAGTATTCGTTTCGTATATCTTCATCAATGTGCGGAGGAAGGGAGAAAAGGATTGATTTTCCTCTAATTGGATTCGCGTAAGAATTAAAGTGCTAAAAAATGTAGTAGCTCATATGTATAAGATACGGAATGTGCATTGTGTAATACATTAGGCACTTGGTACACTTCCAAGATGTGCGGAAATGACTAAACCTTCTGAGAATGACAGAAATGAATTAGACATTCTTTAATTGAAGTCGATGATGTCATTGAAAATTTAAAAGATGTCATTAGGTTAAAAACTGTTTAGTACAGAAAGCAGTGGTATGTGGCACACGGCAGTCCGGGAGGCGACACGTCGCATTCTAGGTACGGCCATCATTTCGGCAGTCATGCTGCGACCTTCCTCAGGGCAAAATGCGTCACACCAACTCATGTTGCATCGTGTAACGTTGCAACGCGCCAGGTCGTGTCAAGTTGAATCATGTCCTGTCGCGTAACGTCGCATAAGTTCGTCAGAGCGTCACGTCACATAGCATTAAGATCTATTTGAGTGACAAGCAATAAGAGCAACATTGCGAGACGTGTCACGACACAACACACAACGTCGTTTTATTCCATATCAATTCAGCAGTCGTATGAGTCTATTGTCACCAATCCGGGATACTCCGCTAGCATTGCCTGCTCTCCACTCTTCCCCGCCTTACTCCCTGCACTCCTGAGGTCTGAGTTTAGCTAAGAGCACCCTGTCGTGCCTACAGCGACTCTGACCAGGAGTTCCCAGGGTTTGAGCCCAGTCGCTAGCGGGTTTGCAGCACCAGCTAGATACGTCGCTAGTTCGTATTAAGCCACTGGAGGAGAATTGCGTCCGGCAGCTATGATCGTCAGTTTTCCGAGATACCTCCGATTAATACCCCGAGAATGCTGGAGAAGTATTCTGTCAAAAGGGGCCATCGAACACCATATTTCCTTCGTTTTCGTTGTCCCATCCTCTCCTCCGACACACACACAAACACTACACTACTACATATGCCGGGAGACCAGTAGGGGTCTTATAGCTGGTCACGACGGGAGAGGTATTCCAATAGGATAGATATCTGGAGAAGGAATTTCCCCTCAAACTGTAGGTCGACGCCAATTCTCAGGATCCAGTGGGGGGGGGGAAGACATCGCCTATTCTAGGCATAAAAATCATTCAGTACATTAGCGGAAGTAATGGCCTTAGCAGTTAAAGTACCAGGAGACATCAATCAATTAATCAAATTAATCCACTCTGCGCTTCCGTCACCGCTCTCTGCTACTCCGCTCCTGTCTCCGCGGCGGCCATCGCCACCACTGCATTGTCGCTGTTTCTTTGGCACCCCTGGCCTCTACGTCCCCTCCGCCCTCGCCACTGTCCTCGCCGCCGCACGCGCCGCGGGGCGCGCGCCGGAAAATCCTGGATCGATTTACAACGTTACAAATTGGTCGTCCTTCCGCTGCGGCGAAACTCGAGACGCGCCGGTAACTCGAGGCGTCGCGCGGACGGCGGACGGCGGCCAGCCCGGGGGGCGGGGCGCGGGGGCGAAGGCAGGGCGGGCGTGGCCGAGTTGTGCCCACAGGCGCTCACGTCGTCTCCCTCTTTTCTCCACACGGGGAACTCTCCTCCTTCCTCGCTCGCTCGCTCGCTCACTCTTTCATTCGCACACGCTGACTCTCTCACTTTTTCGCTCACTCTCTCGCTTTTTCGCTCACTGTCTCGCTTTTTCGCTCACTGTCTCGCTTTTTCGCTCACTCTCTCGCTTTTTCGCTCACTCTCTCGCTTTTTCGCTCACTCTCTCGCTTTTTCGCTCACTCTCTCGCTTTTTCGCTCACTCTCTCGCTTTTTCGCTCACTCTCTCGCTTTTTCGCTCACTCTCTCGCTTGCTCGCTCACTCTCTCGCTTGCTCGCTCACTCTCTCGATTGCTCGCTCACTCTCTCGATTGCTCGCTCACTCTCTCGATTGCTCGCTCACTCTCTCGATTGCTCGCTCACTCTCTCGATTGCTCGCTCACTCTCTTGATTGCTCGCTCACTCTCTTGATTGCTCGCTCACTCTCTTGATTGCTCGCTCACTCTCTTGATTGCTCGCTCACTCTTTTGATTGCTCGCTCACTCTTTTGATTGCTCGCTCACTCTTTTGATTGCTCGCTCACTCTTTTGATTGCTCGCTCACTCTTTTGATTGCTCGCTCACTCTTTTGATTGCTCGCTCACTCTCTTGATTGCTCGCTCACTCTCTCGCTTGCTTTGCTATTCTTTCGCTTGCTCTCTCACTCTCTTACTTGCTCTCTCTCTCACTCTCTTACTTGCTCTCTCTCACTCTCTTACTTGCTCTCTCACACTCTCTTACTTGCTCTCTCACACTCTCTTACTTGCTCTCTCACACTCTCTCTTGCTCACTCTCTCACTTTGTCTCGCTCGTTATCTCTGCCTCGCTTCTTCTCTCACTCTCTATCTCATGCTCTGTGTCTCTCTCTGTCTTTCACTGTCTCTTTCTACCTCTCTTTAAAACAATTTTGTGGAACTTAAAATTGGAAGAAGGGCGAGTTACTTTCCTTAAACTGAAGTAAAAATTTCCATACCTGTGATTCTTGAAGAGTTTGAAGTCGCAAAGAAATGATTTGTGGTTAAGTCAACACCATCATATCATTTAAATACAGATATAAAAATATGTATAGACGACAGTTAGCCAGAGCAATGGGGTTGGATGAAACTTACTTCTCTTACACAATTATTTATGGTCTGCCAATCAAGGCAGAGGAAGTAGTTAAAAGAAAAAGATCAAACTTTTTAAGAGGATCACCCAAATGAACGGAACTGTTAAACCCTGCCTTTGAAGAATACTTTCGAAAATAAATCAATTTATTAAACATAAAATTAATGAAATAACAATACAGGAAATAGAAGCGCCAATCACAATGGGTTGAGATAGAACTGACTGACAATAAAGGATGAAAGTGAGTTTTACAATATGAAGACATTTAGTTCCTTTGGTAGATGGTGGCCTAGCAAGAGACTAAATCGTTGCAAAAAGCAAACAGTAAACATTTATATTCCGGCTCGTAGCACAATTGACATAATGAACAATATTTTCCGGGCGATTAAGCCAAGAAATAGTGATAGTTGTGGCACGGGTGGCCTTGGTGAATTTCACATTGTTAGCATTATACCCATTCAGGCCGGCAAAAGATATCGCTACGAAGGCACATCACTGTAAATGTGTATCGTGGTTGACGAATCCTACACGTGGCCGCAACAGAGGAGCTCTCGGGTCGCAGGTGGCTCGACCACACGCACACATACCACCAGCATGTGCTGTATCGGGCCACGCGGGATCTTCCCCAGGCACTAGCGCCTGAAATCTGGAATTAACACTTTTGTGCACTAATTCCGCAAAAGTTCTCCAACAAGAACACAAATAGCTATATCATATAAAGTGGAAATGTATAGATTCACAATAAAAAAAGTAAGAGCTACAGCATGATTGACTCTTCTATGCTGAGATCTGCTATTGAAGTAAGCGAGAACACGAGAGCATGGCACGAAGAGCAGGCACGATGCAAGGACCTTGTAATATGGATTCTTGGATTCATGCGTCATGGCGTCCATGGTTCCTTGCTTCATGGCTGGAATGCACACAGCTCTTTGGGGACCTTCTGTCCAGCCGAAGGGACTATACCCCGTGTCGATGATGATGATGATGTCATCTTAGTGTGCAGCGGGGCGGGAGAAGCGGCATACAGTTGCAGACTCTTCCAGGAGGTTGTTGCTGCGGCGATGGTGGCGGTGGCCTGGCTTCCAGAACACGTTGGCCATGGAGAGGACGGGGCCGGTAGTATCCTCCCGAAAAGACAACGCATCAAATTGACAAAGAGACTTCAGGCTTATTGTGGCAGTCACATCGAACCATACAAAAGCTATAAAAGTTTTAAATATTTACTATATGGAAAATAAAAAAAAATTGTTTCATATCGTTCAGTATTTATTGTCAAAATCTAATGGAATAAGGGAAGATTTTAGATTTTTAATCAATAAATAATTTACTCTGAACACATTGAAATATGATTATATAAAATGTAACAAATATTTCATATATACCTATATTTAAACATGTATCTACATGTTATAGTGGGCTATAGTAGGAAAGTGTACATTTGACGTTGATTTAAAAACGAAATGCACCACAAACAATTTCACTGTTTTTTTAGAGGACATATATTTCAAACGATGGCCTGATATTGTGTTTATATACACCAAAGAATCTTTGCCCTAAAGAATACTGAATCTTCAAACTTTTAAAAACTGGCAAACTTCACTTCGCGAATTATAACCTCACACTTTCATAGGCTTACTTACGACTGAAGAAGCAACTTATTGTACGAAGTCTTCACACAATGAAACTACGTAATGAACAAATAATGGCGGGTCAGAGTTCATTCTTTTCATAAAACGCTTTTAATCATATGTTGTTTACACCGGGAAAGCGCAACAATTCTTCTATTTGAGCAAGCGATATCTATGACCCACTACCTTTCATTTAATTTAAAGCCACGAGATTTGATTGAGTAAAAAGCCCAAATATTTTTCTAAACGTAAAACAATTGCCAGAAAATATAAATATTTTTTTCTAGTTTTTAAACGTTTTAATGAAAATAGGAACTACATAATAAAACTACAGAATAGACTATAAAATGTACTTTCTTCTATTCGAGTAAATATTAAAGAAAAAAATTGTCAGCCATTCCCAGAAAAAATGAAAAAATCACAGGTGCTTCAATTAAAGTATTCTCAAAAATTAAAATACTTTTGATTTTGAAAACGCCACAACTGGAACAGAACTTTCACCTGAAATATTTATGAAATATCAGCTCAAAAACTTGTAATCTCGAATTATGCCTGACATATCCTCCCGAACATACACATGGACATTTCGGGTATAAAGTTACGTGTAACTCCTCGGCCCCTGACTAAATGAATCGTATTTGACTCCTCAAGAAGAGCATCTTGCAATTGTAAACCCTATTACTACAGGGTTGCTAAATGTTAACTATTTGACTGAATTGTTCACTATTTACATTAATTATTGCCTATTTAAAAAATAACAGACATGTAAATGTATCTTAACTGGTGACATAAATAATTACGTTGGGACGGAAATAATTCTGCTGTTTATTATGGCTAGTTTTTATTCACAATTAGAGAAGAATTTCCGCAGTCAGGAATTGGCTCCATGTCTTTAAATTATTAAATATTGTGCATCAGACCCAGTTTCTAATGCTAGCACTGAAATAATTTTCAGCATTGTGAAACATGTTTCCAATGACGAACATAAATGAAGGTGGTGTCAGGTTGAAGCGAGTTATGCATTTTCTATTATATTACGTATAGATGGGGATAGGTATGAATTATTTAAGAAGCAGAAAAAAGTTCGTTTAACAAAAATCTTCTACCGCTTACCGCTTTTTCTCTGCGTTTTTATACAATTATGATTATCTAATTTTAATGATTTGAACTTTATAATAACGTTAAATTTTGTCATTGAATCTTACCTATGTAGAATATTGATTAGAAAACTAAGAGGACAGTCAAGTTTGATAAGGAATATACCCGAAAGTATTGTTTACGTATTATTTATCATACTAGAGCCAGGACGTTTAACTCTGCTATATGAATGAAAGGGAATAAATGAAAAAGAGGAATACACGATGTCCTTGATTTTTTATTTTCTTCATTACATTCGATAAACATTAGTAACATATTACTTATATGGCAATAAATAATATATCCCACCGAAGTACCATCATTAACCTAGGAAACAGCATGGGAAAACATGATCTTTGAACATATTAAAGATCGATGTTCCAGGAAAATTGGCCATCACTGTGTGTGGTAAGCCGAAGTATTAAGCATATTGGAGCAACAATTTGATATGTTCGATATATGGTTTAACTATTTTTCCTGTTATCATTAAGTGCAGGTTTACTCAAGACACTTCAAAGCATCGAGTACGTCCTGCAGTTCAAAAATTAAATCACGTGTATGTGAACTCTAAGTATACTAACATGAGACCTTAACATCGGTATCAAGGGGATGATAAAACATTTGACGCGAGTTCCACGGTATTTATATGCCAGAGCTGATCAATATTTTTAGGGTCAAAATTTTCCGTAAAAAGTAAAATTTGATTGAGGATACCGCTGCTTTAAATCTTGTCATACTAATCTCTGCACATAGTTTCTCATCTAACTGAACAATTATTCTTAACTAGAATAATAATTGAGGAGATCTTTATTTGAAAGATGACGATATTTTATTTGAATCTCACTAGTGGTTCGCTCTAGTGGGGATATTTCAATGTATCCTCAGTGGATGTTATGGGGGCTTTGCAATTGCGTTAATAAACGTTGGGCCTTCAGCTCTTTATTTGTTCAGTTTTATGAGTCATAACCTTCATCAGAATCAAGGGCGCACCTCCGCCGATGTAAACTATGTAGAAAGTAGGACTTTAGGTAATGGAAATTCAATGTTATGGGGCTCCAATAAATTTTTGAACATTTTTTAGTTCATGAATATGGAAAAGTAATCGCTATTTTACAAGATAAATAGCTTTTTTAACATTTATTTCATTCCGATTTTAAAATACTTGGATTACGGAAATAATAACCATTAATAATGGCCAATTATTAATCAGAATTATATATCAAAGAAGTTGCTTTCGCCATATGTTTATATTAGGGACCCAGTAATGCAATATGAAAAGCCTCCTTCACCAACACCTCATTGTATTAATGGAGATAAAATTCTATTTGCGGCGTTGCGTTATCTCCCAGGAAGTGCGCACGCCGTTTCCCCAAGTCATCTTAGTGTTTTTTTTTCTTGAAATATCAAAATTTCAAGAAATGTCAACCCTTTATTCGCCACGAGAAAGTAAAATGTATTCAATAGTTCAAATAGTATATTAAAACCTGTTCGTTTTTTTCCATCACTTAAACTAGCAAACTCCGTTATATTATACGAAACTACGATTTGCCTCACTTTAATTTACACTGCCTCTCCAATATTCCAATATAGTTTACAGCGTCTGGTACTAATTTCAATCGCTTTCGAACCTTTGAAAATAAATTTATCCGAAAGATCATAAATCCCCTTGTTTGTCCGAAATTACTAACTGCATCGCAATCATGTCATTTAATCCCTGACATCATTAATAAAAGAATTAACCCCGAAACTTCTTCTAACACCTCATTTTTGTCCAAAATTTTACCGCCGTTCCCCTGCAAGAAAACATCATCACGCATGCCTAATAAAAGTTTCAACACATCTTGTTATTTATTCCATTTTCAGTCGTTATTAATCAATTTTTTTACTCACTTCTTCACGGGTAAGTTGTAACTAAGTTGCAATAAAATATTATTCATATTCAAGAAATAATATTCATAAATAAATCCAAAGATATTTTCCTTGGCACATGCGAGTACCATCCTTTTGAATCCTGCAGCACTCAACTTTAAACAGCCACAAAACGTTTTATTTCAATGAACGAGAACATTTTAAACGTTATAGCCAGCAACGTTTGTACCTTCAATGTATGAAAACATATTTTTGGAAACGAGGAAAATTATATGAAATCATTAAGTCTCAAAGGAAGCGACGGGTGTTTAATCAAGATTGAGAGAACCATTAAGTCCCCCTCAAACGTACGTCTTTCATCGTATTTTTGAACTTCCTCCACAAGTCGGCGAATTCTGAGCTGCAGATATGTGAAGAGCGGCTTCGTCGCCGTAAAAGGAGAATGTGTTCATTTCCCCCGGCGCGCTGTCAGCGATCTTCCGCGTAATTTAGCCTCTCTTACAATTCCTGCGAACGAACTTGTTCCTAATGGCGCCGTAAACCCGGGGACTCGCAGTAAAGCAGCAGTTTAACATTTCCCTCCGGATTGCTCACCACTGCGGTGGCGGCGGACGTGCAGGCAGACGCGCCACGCACGACGCGTCGAGATGCGTGGCGCAGGACGTGGTTTTGGGGGGGGGGGCATGGTCCATCCCAGTTTCTCTCGACGCGCTTGCCGCCGACCACAACTGTCGCGCCACCCACAATCTGTGTATAATCGTACTAGCGAATCCTCATGTACCTTCTCTTACCTCTGTGTAATCTCGTCCTCAACGTTTCGTCGCGATCAACGACCTCTTGGTTACTTCATCCTTTGCTCGTCATCCATCGCTCACTTGGTAACACTCCGTGTGTGACACATCACCCGCGCTCGTCAGTAGGCGGTCCTCGTTGTCACGAAGTCCTGGTCGTCACGCGGGTCAAGTTGTCGTGTGGACTTCGTCGTCACATGCGCCTCGTCGTCACGCGGACCTCCTCATCGCACGGACCTTGTCGTCACATAGGTCACTCTTTGTCATAGAGACGTCGTCACGCGCGCCTCGTCGTCACGCGGGCCTGGTCGTCACGCGGGCCTCGTCGTCGCAGAGACCTCGTCACAAAGACCTCGTCGTCACAGTGACCTTGTCGTCACACATGGTCACAGAGACGTCGTCATCGCGTGGACCTCGTTGTTACGCGGATATCGTCGTCATGCACACCACGTCGTCACGCTTGCTTCGTCGGCGCGTGTGCCTCGTCTTCATGCGAACCTCGTCGTCACGCGTTCCTCCTCGTCAACCAGACCTCGTCGTCACGCGGGCCTCGTTGTCAGAGAGAACTCGTCGTCATCCACACCACGTCTTCATCAGCGCATGGTCTCGTCTTCATGCGAACCTCCTCGTCACGCGGACCTCTTCGTCACGCTAATGTCCTTGTCACACGCTAAATGTAATCATATCCTAACATTATTTGAACACTACAAATCCCGGCATCAGTTGTCTGCTGACACACATCATCCGAGTAATTACCTTTAAAAATGACCGTTCCATATACAGCACAAAGGGGCGACGTAAAGCCACATGTCTCCTGCTGGAGATCGATTCGCCCAATAGATGTTCGTCTGTTTTCTTCATCACGGCGTCGTTCGTTCTCCGAATAGCGCCTACGTCACTTCGTCTAAGAAGTGACCACCATCAAAATGTATAGATTACAATAATCGATGAAAACTGTAATTTATTTTTCACTCTTTATCTACTTTGATTCAATTTCTGGACATCCGAAAATTATATTTTTTATTGTTTGGAATTTTTCTTTCAATCATACAAACTTCGAGCAGAGAACATCGATAGGAAAATACATGTAAAACAAAATAATCTGTGTATTAAATTAAATAATATATAAATATTGTATATAAATCACTACAAATATTCTGGCAAAAGGAGAAATAAATATATAGTATTATATTTCACAATTACAGTACACGTAGCAAAGCCACGAATCAAATTGTGTATTATTTAGCGGTTTTGGTCGGTAGTCCGATTTCGCCGGCCAGCTACCGGTGTCCCCCGTGCCTGGGCCTAGTTGAATTCCCATGCTTGGGGGTAAGAGCAACATGAGACGAACATGATGTGTTCTCTTCACCGTAACTAGCAAGATCCGCCCGCTTAAGATTTTCTGCGTCACACAGCTACTGAGGAAATTTTAAAGGAAAGCTACAACTATATTTTTTGCTTCGACCGATAATCGAACCTGGGGACCACAGGATGGACCCCATGAGCCATTGCTGCTCATACGCTGCCCATGAGCCATCCCGGAGGCTCGAATCAAGTTTAAAAAAACCAAAATTAATATCTCTAATATCAAGAACTCTTGGTTGAGTCCTCTCAGTGGTAGGATCTTCGTCACTAGCTTAACACCTAGCTCGAGTCCCGGCGCTATCTGGAGGACAATTCTAACGGTTGCTGCTCTAATTGGTAGTTTTCCATGATTTCTCCGATCAGTACCAGACTATGCCGATGTCCTCTAAAATCGGGCCACGGTGCGCGCGCGAACTTTCCTCATTCTTCTTTGTCCTACATTCACCCCTTAATTACACACACATCAACTACACTACCACCCTTGTCAAAGACCAGTTGACAGTTCGGAGCTTCTTCCTGCTGGAGCGGTGCCCCGCTGGTGGGGAATACCTAGTTGGGGACAATCCCGGCTTGCCGATGGTAGGATCGGATGTGGTGGCTCAGTGCATCAACTGATGTCACTGCAGCTTTTCAGCTAGGTCGAATTCAGTCGCTGTGTCAAGGAGAATTATTGCAGCCGGCTACTCTGATCCGTAGTTTTCTTTGGTTTCTCGGATCAACATCTGGCGAATGCTGCAGCAGCATCCTAACAAACGGACCACGGACCGCGTGCGATCTTTCCTTCTTCTTTGTCCTATCGTCACCCCTTGCACGCAGTTACACTAACATGCACTACACTGCCACATATGCCGGAAGACCGGTCGGGGACTTAGAACTTGTTCCGACTGGGGTGGTGCCCCGCTGGTGAGTGATATATGATTGGGGAAAACCCTCTATTCGACTGTAGGTCGGCGTCGTATCTCACCATCTAGTAGGGGAAGATCACCGCCACCTACTGATGAAAACATGTACTACACTTACGGGACTAGTGGCCTCGATGGATCTCACTATCCAGTGGGGGAGGATCCAGTTGACGCGCCCGGAATCGCTGATTCGGTGGTATAACGGTCAGCGTACCGGACTGTTGTACCCGAGTTTGCGGGTTCAAACGCGATCGAAGCCGTGAATTTTTAAGGGCGAAAATTCCCTCGTACGCATTCCTTCGGAGGGTAAGTAAAGCCGGTTGTCCCATGTGGTAGATTTACTGCATGTTAAAGATCCTCAAGCCTAAAAGAAGCCTCTGAGCAAAATTGAGATCCGCCTGTTTCGTCGCCCAAGATAATACCTCCTTTCTCCGCTAGGTGGTGAAAGGAGCGTAGCAAAATTTGCGTGGTTAGACGAAAGAGCGGGAGTGATGGCCCGAGTCTCGCCACGTAAAATAAGGCATTAACTAACTAACTAACTAATCAATCAATCGATATAAAAGTGAAGCCCTTCCGCCTCCATCGCCGTGCGGGCGACACGTGCCGTCCATCAAAGGCTGCCTCATCTGGCCTGCTCCAGATTGGGGCTCTTTCGTATCTGCCCCGGACGCGCTTCTATTGACCCGAGGCAGCCACACCACGCTCGCCCGCTCGCTCGCTCCACCACGGCGTTGGGATTGTGACAGCCCACTGGCCGCTTTCGCAGACGGCGACTCGCATGGGTTGGCGTTTCATTCTCGTGAGCGCATTATCGCACTTTGATGATCTGAGCTTTGTTGGCACTGAAATGTACGGCACTTGTATGAGCACTGAAATCTCATTGTTTTGCGCTCTTAAAATCTATATTATTAATTTCCAAGTTGTGCACAAATTGAAAGAAAACTACCAGCCTTAGACCGTGGAAGAGATAGTTAAGTTTCAGTAGTTTACCAGTAACACTGTAAATACACAAAAATAATGAAACTTTTGTTTTTGACTTAAAATGCAAACAGTTTGTCTTATTCCACCTTTCATACAGTACATACTGAGTTCTCATTCTCAGTGCGTCAATGGATAAGACAGCTGACGTCATGGGATAGCAAGACAGCAAGGAAGAGGCCGCCCACCATTAGCATCTGCTAATCACGTGTTATGTTATGGAACAGCAACTTTTTGAAATTATTCATTTGTAAAGGATTGTTGTTCTCTATATTCACCATATTATATTTAATGTTCGAAATGACTGTTTTTGTGAAAATATTTAATTTATTGCCATGTTACACGAGTCGATTTTATTTCTTGCTGTTGTTGTTGTTGAGGAAAGTGAGTGCGACTTTGGGAAAACCATTTTGTATGGTTTTGTTCAGCAGTAATTTTGCAGCTGCAGGCCATTAGATTGACTCTACAGTGCCTAAAAAGATGACTGAACTTTTGATGTTTTTATTGCTTTTGAATTTAACACGTGATTTTTAAAAACCTAATCATTATTTCATTCCATAATAAACTGCACATCTGTGAGTAATTTAAAAGTTCTAGCATCTACTAAAGTTTCTTTCGTATTCACTACCAGACGTTCTTGTATTTACACAGGATATTATTATTATGACGGGAAACACAATAGAACTAAATATTGTTTGGTATCTGGAACGTTTTACTCTTACCACATGTGCGACATGGCACACTGAGAATTACGACCTTTGAAAATCTATAGCCCCCTGTCTAGTTTGAACTCGCCAACTCGACGTGTTCTACACGCTTGAAGTGTATGCTACATGCTTGTCACTATGCTGCGCTTTGAAAGTACCAGTGTAAGAGTTCAAAAATATTCTTGTTACGAAGTTTTACAAAAGTTAAAAACATCTTCATGCAAAAAATAGCTTTCCAATTTTGCCTCCCAGAGGAGATAAGAAAGAGCTTTATATTGTTATCTTCCTCTTCGCACATAAATCATGAGTTACGCCAAATTGGCTGCTCTATTTCGTCTGACATTTTGCTGACGGAGTAGCTCGAGTCTCATTTATCATCGGGAAGCAAGTTAAAAACTGTAGAACAAAGACGCGCCAAAAGTTCGGCGGCAACACACAATGACGTGGCGTACGCAACGGCAGCAGCGCTCCTCCCACCAATCGCAAGCGCCTTCCGTTCCGCTATTCACCACCGACACATTTATTTCCATGCTTCACCGCTGTCACCTGTGCTGCCTTGTTTCGCCTCCAATATTACGTCTTCTTTCTGAGCTCTATTTTGTCTGTTTTTGCGACTTTTTCGTCACATAGCTAGTGGTTTTGAAACTCCACCACCATCCCCTATCCCCGATTATTTCATACCCTTCGACCACCCAATCTTTCCACCTTTATCTCCGGCCATCAGCTGCGAACGTCATTATCGCCTCCTACCGTCACTATCGCCTCTGACCGTCACTATCGCCTCTGACCGTCACTATCGCCTCTGACCGTCACTATCGCCTCTGACCGTCACTATCGCCTCTGACCGTCACTATCGCCTCTGACCGTCACTATCGCCTCTGACCGTCACTATCACTATGACCGTCACTATCGCCCTGACCGTCACTATCGCCTCTGACCGTCACTATCGCCTCTGACCGTCACTATCGCCTCTGACCGTCACTATCGCCTCTGACCGTCACTATCGCCTCTGACCGTCACTATCGCCTCTGACCGTCACTATCTGACCGTCACTATCGCCTCTGACCGTCACTATCGCATCTGACCGTCACTATCGCCTCTGACCGTCACTATCGCCTCTGACCGTCACTATCGCCTCTGACCGTCACTATCGCCTCTGACCGTCACTATCGCCTCTGACCGTCACTATCGCCTCGGACCGTCACTATCGCCTCGGACCCTCGCTAACGCTTCGGACCGTCACTATCGCCTCGGCCCATAGAAGTTGACGCGCCCGAGAACATAAATTAATCATAGTCTTCTTTTACTTTCTTCGATACGTGTATCAACGCCAGAAAGGCTATGCTTTGTCCATGTGGCCACTTCCTGCGGTTATTCGCTGAATGTAAAGAACGCGTATCTTCACCAAGAGAGACACGATGTGTGAAGAGCAAATTAAAAACAAACCCTCTAGCATTACTCAAACGTTCTTGTGTCGCGAATGCGGTAAAAATGTCTTGAAGAAACTCTCTCTTCAGACTGTTCCTCTATCTATAAGTTACAAAATATTACTAGTTTTCCTACTATGGTAGGAAATTTGTATGCGAAGGATCTTACCAAATATGTATGTTTTAACGACTATGTGACGCAAATATCGGTGTTTCTGCAAATTTGAAAAATATTTTTTTCTTATTAATGTGAATGACATATTGCATTTAAAAACGTCTACAAACACCATTCGAAAGTCTTTTCTCAATGTTTGTTTGTTAAAGGAAAGCATAGTTTGGTCATTCTTACCAACGTAATTCTATTTCTATTAACGATTTTGAAGTTTCGAAAATTATAATATTTTGGAACTTCTCATCATTTCACTCATTCATTTGTACTTTATGTATCATATTCTACAACTAAGAATTTTAAAACACATACTTACATTTCTTCTTTAAACCTATCCTTGGAAAAAGTACGACATTCTCCCACAAGCCAACAGCTTATCTGGTATGCCTGAAGATACGTGCACCAATGTTTGATATCTGGTGTACATAAACGATTGCCTGATCTTGCGCAGCTCGTGAATATTGTCAATAACCACCACAAAGCATCTTTTAATAAGAAGAAATATTTGCTGAGATATATTTGAAACTCTAAGCATCAGTAAATAGGGTCCAGACTTTCATTCGTATTGATTGATAATTTTCACCGCGTCGTTTTAATGAATTTAGTCCCGTTAAGTGTAATTACCGGGTTTTTCATCGCGGGAGGTGGTGGTGATCTCTGACTTTCGACGTGATCCGGAGTCCACCTACCCGTCGACTGGCAGGGTTTTTCTCAACCAGGTATCTCCCACCAGCGGGGCACCGCCCCAGCGGGAACAAGCTACCGACTAGGACAACCGGGCCTTAGAATTCTCCTCCAGGCAGCGGCTGAATTCGACCGAGCTATGTAGCTATGTCGAAAATGCTGTCATCGTCGCGACTCGAACGTTAGGATCTCCGGTCATAGGCACTGTAGTGCCATCGGTTGTTACTGCTTATCCTTTCGCGCTTCAGCAACAGGCGGCGCGACGGCGGCGAACGCCCGCCTTAGGCGTCGTTATCGAGCAGGCGGAGGAGCCGGACAAGAGAGCGGCGCTTGGCGCAGGCGTCGCGTGGCCGGCGGCGGGGCGGGGTGGGGAGGGGAGGGGAGGGGCCGGGACGAGGCGGGGCGGAGCGGGGCGTCGCGTGGCTGGGGGCGGGGCAGCACGGGGCGGAGCGGGGCGGAGCGGGGCGGAGCGGGGCGGAGCGGGGCGGAGCGGGGCGGAGCGGGTGGAGCGGGGCGGAGCGGGGCGGAGCGGGGCGGGACTGGACTGGGCAAGGCGGGGCGGGGCGGGGAGAGGAGCGGGTGGTGGGTGCGGTGGCGGGGCGGGGGCGAGGGAGAGGGCGTGGGTGGGCGTATTCTTGGCGGACAGTGCGTGGGCTGCGCATGCAGGCAAACTGAGCGCCGCTTCGCGTCGCGTCGCGTCAGGCCACGTCAGGTCCTCCTCTGGAGTCCTTTCGCTCCAGCGCCACCACAGCAATGAAAATATGCTAGAGTGCACTCCAGAACAGGAAGTTCTCCCCCCCCCCCCCATATTTTCTTTTTCTACATGTAATAATAAGGGATATAATTTTTACCGAATAACAGGTTCCTAAATTTGCTCATACTTAAGGAAATAAAATATTTTCAAAATATGGTTTAACGCTTAAAAATATTAAAGTAGAGAAAATAATGTATTAATCAAATGTGCTAGTTAAATCCATAGACCTCTTGAAGACTTCATTGTAATATTAGAAGTTAAAATTTAAAATTATACTAAGGTAGGGGCTGAAGTTTGTTAATTTTTTTTTATGATAAATGGCCATTTACATATCTGAGGATTACAAAGTACCGTTTTATATAATTAAATGTGGAGCTGTCCTTTTAACTTCTTAATTGTGTACCCTATTGACTGTACTGCGGCTCAACACGATAAATAGTAATGGTATCCATCTTGAACCTTGGACAGTTTAATCCAGATTTACTTGAAAATATGGGCAAATGCAAATTATCGAAACTGTTTCAAATAACTTCAAAATGCTTAATTCGTGACAAAAGTTCCTGACAAATGTTTAATAGTAACTAACGTACAAACCTATATGTAATTACTCAAAAATTCTATTCCTGATTACCACAAAATTCACAAGAGTCCAGCAAATGCACTAGAAGTCCAGCAGGGGTTACTTCTTACGGGAAGGAAGAAAAGTCATTTTCACTTATATTCTTGGAAATAGAATTACCAGATAAAGTACTTGCTTTAATATTTGAGAAAAATGATCAACGTTTGAGTTCATAGCTCTGACAAATTTACTTTTATCGAATTTTAAACTACATACGAAACACTACACTGCACTACACTGTAGTACACTACGATGTTTCGCACTACACTTTACGGGGCTGATGATCTTATCAGTTGACTTGCTTGGAATCACTAATCAATCAAAAAAAATTTTTTTTTCGAGAGTGCCAGATAGCAATACTGTCATTAATTGAATTAAATCTTTAGCATGCGCATGAACAGAGAACTTATTTGTTAATAAAGGATCTCATACAATTGTTGGAGTTTGAAGTAATCAGACAAGTTAACTATCTTTTGAGGTTTTAGGTTTTGTAAAATTTATATCATGTTCGTTAACTACGCATACGTCCTAGAGCGGCTGAAAATCAACATTTTTGTGAAACAACATTTAATAATGCATAAGCCTTAGGGATGCTTAATCTAGTAAGATGTAAACTCAATGGATTTGATTTATTTATTCTGTGGATAAAATATAATATGTAATGAAATATAAAAAATAATACTGTTATAATACATAAAACAATACCTCACACAATTAAGATATTTGTAAAATGTTAATATTTGAAATGTTCGAGATATAAAAGCTATTTTTGTAGAAGTAGTATACTATAAAAAATATTTAACCAATTGTTTAACTGTTTTATTTTCAAAATGTGCATAAATTAAAACATTCAAATAGAGAGTAATGTATAAAGTAAATAGTTTCGCCATCAATAATGCCAATTAAACATTTTTTAAGAGAATGAATATCCTTTCCGTATTGACCGAGATACGTTGTTCGGAGGGTCATGAGGTAAACGTTCTCCGGAAGTAAACTGAAATTATGGTTAGTATTGTGCGGTCCGGTCACATTTAGGTCTTTTTTTATTTCAATTTAGTGATGTAACATTGCATTCAGAGTTTAAGTTACACCGCAAATAAAATATTAGATTTATTAATAATTCTGCAAATAAGTTTGAAAACTTGGTGGCAGAATACACTAATTTAAAATTACAGAACTTAACAAATATACAAAATTGTACAAATTAAAATGAACATTTCAGGGCGCAAGCTCCTACAGCACTCCACCTCACCACACTTCATTTCTTTCACTTCACTTCACGACACTTCTGATCACTGAGTATCAATGTGTTACTTAATAATAATAATAATAATAATAATAATAATAATAATAATAATAATAATAATAATAATAATAATAATAATAATATAATAGTGATAATGCAACATACTTTACATAGACTAGTTATTTAATAATATTAAAGATATAATACACTTATCAACATCTAAGAATCAAATTTATTTTTACATTTGCTTTGGCTTTGAGACAAGAGATCAAAGATTGTCACAGGCAAACCGTTCCGGTCTCTAATAGTTCGATTCGCGAATGAATATTTCCCATCGTCCGTTTTCTGAATTTTTGTCTGAACTTTGTGCATGTGATTCGCTCTGCTGAAATATGTAGATTTTCCTAATGGACTTTGAATTTCTTTCCACGCTCGAAAGTCTGTGTACGCTTTATACATAGCATAGAGATGCGACTTAATTCTCCTTCTTTCGAGTTACTCCCTTACTTCTTTGTTCTTGATACCCCTGAAAGTAAATTTTGATGCTCTACCCTAGACCTTTTCTAGATTGCTTTGCTGCAAAATTCATTACGGGTTCCAATTTTATTATAATGTATCTGCTACCAAGTTTATTACCAAGACTTTTATCATTTTGTGGAGATAAAAAATTGTCAATATATTGAAAGCAAGTTTCACTCAATTTTAGGGTTCGCGTCACTTCGGTATTGAATCTTTTTACCAAAGGTTCACTTCCCGTCGATCTCGCCGTGAATAAATATTCTGGCGCTGTCTGACTGAATTCTACACTCTTGGTTGTGCTATTTGAGTCAACTCGCATTGTAATGCATGTCCGACGTGTTTAGCGACTGTATTCTGAATGAGTCACATTTCTGCAGACCAAGACTGATGAGTTTTTCTCAGAAAAGCGCCTACTCATTGTCGGTTTTACTTTCTTTTTTCTAGCCCACAATTATTCTGACATTCTGACAATTATTCTGAAGCAAATGCTTGAAATTTATTCTGCTTATCATCTTCAAAACTTTAATTTAAGTAATAGACATTTTTGAAATTAAGTCTTATTAATAAAGGTAATATTTTTTAGGAGACGTCAGTAATTACTAAAGTAGTATTGTCAGTCTATACTAAGTTTCAAATAGAAAGAGTGAACGATATTGAGAACAGGCTATTTTGATTGCTATTTTCGCCCCTAATTCATTTTCTTAAATTTGTAGTACTTCTAATATTGACTTGATGCAACCAAACCCAGGGGCAAGAAAACCCATTTTTAACGTCCGTCTTCCGGGAAATACTTAAGTCTGCCGTCCATTAAGAATAATTGAAACAAATTAATTCTAACTAAAGATCCGCTGATCTATCCGATTCGAAACATTGCCAGTTCCCAAGACCCCAGTCGACCCAATCAACAAGACACTCGCTTGTCCAGAACTGTGGGCCGGAAACTGACCGTGTGTGACGGACGGGTCGGGCGGGACGGGTCGGGCTGGACGGGTCGGGCGGGACGAGCTCAGGGTACCCAAATACAGCATGTATGATATATTTTCGCCCTATGTAACCGGTAGGTTATTTTCAGTGTTTCTGGGTAAACAAAATTATGTTAGTTATCATAACTGCTGTGCCCCCAATGCGTACGCTTCAAAATCCGGAAAACGGAGTGGAAGATCTGCAGAACTTAAAATACTTTCCCTGTTCTTTAATAGTTTATCTGTTTATCATCGGACACCAGAGGACATACTCTCAGACGTTGTTTGTGACTTTAGACACAGCATCGTTTTGTTGGATCAAAAAGTGCACACTGTATGTTTCAGTGGCCTTCTCAGAACGAAGTCGAAAGATTATGCTGTCGTTGTTGCGTATGCAACGACAAAACACGTATTCCACCATCAAATTCAACGATATTCAATCCTATACACCGTCATTGAGTTGTCGCAATACGTGGTTAATTACATCGAGAATATAATTTGTTGACACTGTGTGATGCAATCGTATTATCTCTTTCTCCTTGCCTTTGTGTCACACGTTGTGTCTTTGTTGAATATATTTCCAAAAAGAACAATGAACAAATCTGTACATTACAGGCTGTGTTCTTTATGTTACACCTTTCCTGATGCCTGGATCTCACGCCCCGTGTAGTGTGGAATGATTTGAATAGCTTCCAAAAGCAACCCGGCGTTGCAGATTCCCTTGGTTTCCTTTCAGGAACGCCTGCTGTGGGAGGGGCGTTGGCAACATACATTTGTTGGGGTGGGAGTGGAATTGTCTTCTGTGACGTTTACCCGTTTTGTGTTCTTTGGCACATAGAACAATGTATAAGGCGTGCGAGCTGAGACAGAATGTCTATATAAAGGTCGATTCACGAGGTCTCCACCCTTCTGTGTACTGTGGGATGTTTGACAATGCGGGAGACGATCTATGCTAGTGAAATACGAAATTGGCAGAGTAAAAATACTGATGGAACCTTTGGATAAAATCAAACTCTTTACCATGACTACAAATGTTGGCGTGTGTCCAGCGTTTCTTTTGACACCTTCATCAACAAAATAATTTTTGTCTCATATCGTTATGTTACATTTGCATGTTTCTATACATTTTCTAATTTCATTAACGTTATTAAATAATCATAATACTCTATCATTTTCGTTGTGTTGAAAAGTTTCCTTTTACAGACTTCCTAGAATATTCATATCACTTTTCTATTTACTAATAAAATGCGATTGACTTTTCGAACAAAATTTTCTCAATAACGGATCCACAATTTTCAATGAAAATTTGCATAAAGGATCAAGTTTTACTGCTTTATAGTATTCTTAAATTCATATATCAATTTTACAATGAGAAGACCATAAAAGAGAAAAATATGAAAAAATGTCGTTTGGGCACCAGTAGCAGCTGGGTAAAGAATGGATCAATACGGAAAAGCTATCCTAGAATAAAGATATTAGAATACTAACTTCAATGAGAGTCGGACCGACAGACGGACAGTTGAACGGACAGACAGACGTTTCGTCGTCATTCGAGTCTTCGGTGTCTAAGACGCACAAAACATGGATTCTAGTTTCACCAGGTGATAGAAGATGTTTTTTCTGAATTTAGCAACTGGACTTACCCACTTTCTCATTTCTGAAGCCCTGTAATAAGAGTTTTCTGCCGAAAATTCCCAGTTTTTTTTACGCAGCGTTACATAACTTTCTTTTTAATAGCGAGAAAATTAAAAAGATTTTCGATTGAGTAACAAGACATGTATGAATTGCTTTCTCTCCTGTAGAAGTCGGAGACAAATCTTTGGCCTCTTAAAGCAGCTTTAAGTAAACCAACAAGATGGTAATTTGTTGCGACAAGATCACAAATGATGAATCAGATCAGATGAATTCAGGATGCTCGGACACCTCAAAATACAGATTACGAAGTGCTTGTGAAGTGGTATGTGAATACGTGTTGTATTGAAACAAAAGAATGTCTCTCCATTCCAATCCATCTTCGTGTTCTCCTGACTAAAATACGTATTGTTTGCCACTTCGTCATTAGTCACTCGTTGGTTTCTCATAATCAGGACACGGACTTGATCAATACTAGATTAGTGTTGGGTTATGCTAGACATCTGGCTCTTTTCTCCTCCTGCATGATTGTTTAAGTTCTTTTGAATGGTTCAGTGCGGTGGTAAACTCTTCGCCAAGGATAAACGTTGCCTCTGTGTGATGAAAATCTTCTAAATATTTCTGCTTTTGGTACACATTCATATCACGAGAAACGAATTACGAAAGCCTGTTCTTATTGGTGCAAACAGGGAGTGGGGCATACAGCCATATATACGCCGCAAGAACTACAGCGAACATTAAGTGATAATGCTCAAACTTACCATAAGCAAAGTGAACGCAGTCATTATTAAGGCCAGTAAGTGCACAGAGATGTACCAACTACAGATGATTAGAACGACAATGCAGGTACTTACTGATCCTGACGTATATTCGTAATTCATGTATAAAATTCCAAACTAGTACGCTATAACAACTCTCATTACCTTACCACATGTTGCTGAATAACGCAACATATCCGTATTGTTTCAATTCATCTTTTACTGTTATGGTTCTTTGTGGTTGTTCTTTATCAATTCAAATATCTAACACACCATGCCGATCCCGCAAGTTTTGCAATGGAAACTAATGGTGCTACAAAATGACTTTCTCATGTAGGTGGTAAGGTATATTTTAATAGTAAAAAAGATGTAGTTGTAAGTCACGAGTAAAATTATTTGACAGCCATGGAGAGTTAAGAGCCAATTAGGCTCATTTGAATGAATTCCTTTCCAGTTCTACGCATTGTTTTACTTATTACCTAATAATATCCAAATTTTTGAATGAAACACACACTCGTATGTTAGGTCATAACACAAACATTACACTATTATTTTTAATTAATTGGTATCAAAGAGACGAAAAATAAATTGACCTTAGCTATCATACTCGAAAATTATAAACCTTACATGAGATAAACGAGACAGATGACATATTTATTTCGTGAAAGTGAAAACATGAAAATCGTCGATTAGTTTCGGAGAGAAAAATGTTTGTGAAGTCAAAAGTAAAGCCCCCGAAAATTAAACAAATTTGCAGAGTAATTTAAGGATTGGGGTCTACGTAATTTTCAAATGATGGTGAAATATATTTGTTTCAATAACCGCTACACATGGAAAGACTGTTATTGAATACAATTTACTATTTAGATATAGACGTTGTTAGGTAAGTGTTAGTTTACTTTCCTCACCCGCGTTAAAAGCGATTACTTTTAACACTCGTCTCCATAATTCCTCGTTTTTAACGCGGCCTTCAACTGTTAAATCTGGGCGCTTTTAACAGTGGCTGTCTACAAATAACTCGTGTTTACATGAATCATCGCTTCATCTGCTGTGCGGAACTGAGAATTCGCGCATAAAGTGCCTGTAAGGAAGAGAGAAACTTTTACATGTTTTCGACGCCTGTACTGCGATATGCAAATGAACCAGATGAAATTATAGAAATTATGTATTACGTAAAGAATAGCAGTAGTGTGTGAATGTGACCAATTACATGTCACCTTTTATAACATTTTTCTCAGGTATTTGGATCAGCTGCTGTCGTATGTGCGTAGTTGCATACGTGAGTCACATATGTCAATCAAGGAAAGTAACCGTATGTGAAAAGTAAAATAATTTTTATCATTCATGGATGAAAACTAGCAATTACCTCCATTTATTATTAATTGAGTAGTATAATTTGCTGTACGTGTACCGAAAGTAAGCCATACTAGCGTACCCGCGCGAAAACTCTCGTAAGTTAAACCACACCCTCTTCTACATTTTCCATTTCTGTATTAAGCCTGTCATCTATCTTTTTCTGCTAGGTCCTCTTATCCTCCGTCACTTGTTTTAGGTCTCCTGGTAATTGGTAATTAATAATAGAGTATATAATGCAATCGCGTAGAATATCAAGTAATTATATACTCTGCAACTGCATGTGAAATTAAACTAGTTTCTGAACAGGCGGGGTAATATGGAGAATTGCCGGACCAGCAAAAATGTAATAGAAGTACTCAACCTGTATATTAGGGTTATGAGGAACATTTATTTGAGATCTTTGGCCTCAAAAGTTTAGTTTTTAACGCTCTAAAATGCTTTGTTTAGGAGTTATTTGACGATATAGATTTAGAAATGCAGTTATGTGTTGCAGGTTGCATTTCTTATTAATATTTTATTTTTTAACGAACCCCGCATATTTTTGAATTCGAAGTGCAATACGTCACGTCTCCGTAAAATTCTCTTTCCTTGAAGACCTCACTTATAAAGATTGGTTGCGTGTGAGAACCGCAAGAGGTATGTATACTACTGAAATCATATAGGAAACGATACAACGGGATAGAGAACAAAACAGGGAGGCTTGATGAAGGGGCACCCAGAGACAATCAGACGCCTAGAACAGTTGATCCAAGGGGGCCCCTTATTTCAAACAAATAATTTTATCCTTTTCCAATCAATAAACAGAATTCATTTCTTCATGCATCAGAAATAATTTATAGCGTTAATTTTGTTCTAGAGATAAATATATTTTTTCATTTCATTTGAATTAAAAAAAAATCGAGGCCCCTGTGATTAGGGGCCTGGGACAAGTTGCACCAAGTATCCCTCCCTCCTGGACACCCCTGGCAACATGAATCAAAATAGCTGCCGCTTCCCACATTGAGAAGTGGAGTAGGTTGCATTTTCGTTAAACTCCGAAAATTTTAGAAAATTGGAAAAGTTCAAAAGTTTTTCGTCGTCTTCGGTGAACAGCAATATTGAAATTAGAAATGGAAATCTGTTCATCAAAAACGGATATTCAAATAACTTCACGTACAATTTTTTGAAAAAGAGTAGTTTTTGCCAGAAACGAATGAAATTTTAGTTTTATCAGAAATGGCTCTACTTTTTCTTTACATTTTCCCTTGTGTGTTACAAAGAGCTGTAAAGAAAATCGTAGTAGACCTGTTTTCGGGAAAATGTGTAATTTCGAAAATTGAAAAAATTACCATTCCAAAAGTATAATATTGAAGATGCAGATTTTTGTCGTTAATAAAATTTGTTTCTAAACATTAGCTCTTTAAAAAAGTCATGTACATCTTCTTGAAAAAAGTAGTAGTTTTGAGGGAATTTCTGCTCAAAGTTAATGTAATTTATAAAACAAAATTTTGTGAAAAACTACTTCAATTTGTTTCTTCATTTTTTTCCTCGTCAGTAGAAAAGAACTGTAAAGAAAATGGTAGTAAATATTGCGGTTACTGGTATCATCATTCTTCTCATCTTTTTCATCTCTGATAAAATTCTGATTGTCAGCTGTTCCGCTACCCAGGCGTGAGTTGTCGCTGAGTTCTCACTCTGTGACATTCAGCGAGTTGTCGCAGTGTTCGCAATCTTCAACAGTTCGCGATCTTCGAGCGCGCTTGCATAGACTGGGTAGCCGCTGGGAATTGTTGCTACTGCAGCGGTTCTGACAGGGAGGTCAGGTCTGACAGGGGATTCGAATCCCGACATTGGCGGGTTTTCAACTTCGTTTCTAGCTTGAATTCAATCGCTGAACACTCTGGAGGAGAATTCAAGAAGCCGACTGTTCAACAGTAGGTTTCATCGAACAATGCCAGGCGAATAGCGGGAAAGCCTTAACAAACGGGTAATTGACCGCGCGAGATGCTTCCTTCCTCTTCCTTTACGCTTCTCTCTTTACACACACACCCTTATTACATGCACTTCACTTCCATGTCAAGAGACCAGTCGGGGCTAAGACGATGATGTGTGGACTGAGGCGGTTGTAGAAGTTGAAGTTGTAGAAGATACCTGGAGGAGGAAATACCAACAGCCGGCTCGAAGGTGGGCACCGGGTCTTACGTTTCAGAGGTGAAAAGAGAACTTCACCACTGCCCGGGGTACAACTTGCACAACACTAACGGGACTAATACGCAGTTGACGCCCGGAAACACCAATCCTTCAATCATTGCGCCATACTGGGCGGCAATCGCGAGGCATTACCAGACCGATGCATTGCCCCCAAAAATACCAGAACCGGTGGTTCAGAGAAGGCTGGCTTGTTCTTCTATCGCAGGGTCCTTTTCCATCTGATGCATTTATCACAGCTTAAGTTTGAAATATTGATAATTCGCGAATTCACCAGTTAATTAGCAGATCAGCCAGGAAGTTTCAATAAACTAGTATAAGCGAAAATAATTGGACTAATATGGGATTTAGTCACAGAATACTGCTTAAGTAAGGTTATTGTCCGAGTGTGAGGCCTTGAGAGTTCGAAAGAACTATTTTGGTATAAAAAAATAAAAATTGAATTACACAGATTCAGTGTTGTTTTAAGTAAATTTGCGAAAGTCAAAGGTCGAACCTTGGAGACGCGTGGATCCAATTCTGATTAACTCACAGAAGCGTCAACTGTCTAACAATGTTTGAACTTTCAAAATATTCGCAGTTATTTGGAAACTATTCCCACAAGATTGTATCTTACCAAACTCTGGAAGCTGAACACTTCGACCTTAATCAGTCTTTTCAAAACCTTTTTTTCTAAAGCAGCAGCTGCATTCTGGACCAAGGCGTGTATTTTCCTGCATTGCTGATCACCGTTAAGTATTCTCCGTTCGTAAAAGTCTCCTCAGCCCGTAAAAAGTAACTGACACAAGAACTTTAATCAGTTGTGAGTTTTCTTATAAACACATATGAAGTGACACACTTCAGTGCTTTCTAAAGCAGAGCCAGCATCTCTTCAGCTTCAGCGCAGACTCGCAACATACGCCACCCCATTCCCTCACGCCGGCGCCAATGATTTTTTGTCTGCACAGCAAAGGAGGAAAAAGGCATTTCAGATCAATATGAAGTTAAATCGATATTAAAAGTGACATTCAACCTGTTTGACGTCATTCGGTTCGCCCAGTCCCGTCCAGTCCTTTCTAGTCTTCCCAGTCGTATGTTGTCCCGGTTAGTTGTGTCGAAGACGCTCAATTTTGTCCACCTCCCGGCGTATCCCGTCCCAGTCTAGACCTCACCTGACCGGTAGGGTCCAGTTCAAGTTACTGTGAGTTTCTGTCTAATCTAATTTAGACCCGCCCGTCCAATAATTTCTGGTATCACACTGTCGAGGTCAGCGTATTCTCCACCTGCTCCGTGTTGTTCAGTCCAGTTCAGTTCAGCCTAAATCCTTTACCATTCGATCGTTTCTGGTGCCACACTGACCAGGTCAGTACATTGATTGATTGATTTTTTTCGTGTTTCCGGGCGCGTCAACTGCTCTGCTCATTAGTCCCGTTAGTGTAGTACATGTTCTTTTTTTTCGGGAGATGGCGGTGATCTTCCCCCGCTGGATGGCGAGATCCGGCGCCGATCTACCGTCGGCTAGTAGGGTTTCCCCCTAACCAGGACTCTCCAACCAGCGGGGCACCGCCCCAGCCGGGACAACCTCTCAGCTCCCGACCGGTCTCCCGGGATATGTGGTAGTGTAGTGCATGTTAGTGTGTGTGTAAGGGGAGAAGATAGGACAAGGAAGAGGAAGGACAGATCGCGCGCGGTCCGTGGCCCGTTTGGTAGGGTACTGCTCCGGCATTAGCCTGGTGTTGATCAGAGAAACCACGAAAAACTACCGATCAGAGCAGCCGGCCGCTAGAATTCTCCTCCAGACAGCGACTGAATTCGACCTAGCTGAAAAGCTAGTGTCGAAAATCCTGCCGCCGTCAGGACTCGAACCTAGGACCTCCCTCAGAGGCGCTACAGTGACATCAGTTGATGCACTGACCTACCGCTCCCGGTACCAGGTCAGTACAGTTAATTCCCTACCCACTCCGTGTAGTCCAGTGTAGTTCAGTTCAGCCTAGTCCAATCATTTTTGGTGTCACATTATTCAGGTCAGTATTGTGTATTCTCGACCTCTACCGTGTATTCTAGTTCAGTTCAGTCCAGCCTAGTCCCGGCCTGACCTGTCTAGTGGTGTCCCGCCGCTTTCCAAACCAGTTCCACTCCGCCCATACCCTGTCCCACTCGCTCCCCTCCCCTATCATTTTACCTTTCTCGTTCTATGCCATCCTATGCTGTGCCGTGCCACCCTGTCCCATCCTGTCCCGTCTCAGCCCGTCCCGTCCCAACACGCCCTAAAACCGGCCCCAACCCATCCCATCCCGTCGCATCCCGTTCCATCCCGTCCCATCCTGTATCATCCCATCCCGTTCCATCATGTTCCATCCTGTTCCATCATGATCCATCCCCCCTCTCGGCCCATCCCGTTTCACCCAGCCCAGCCTCGTGCGTTGCCTCGTTGTGCCGACCTTACTTCCCGGACGCCAACGATCGTCCGCATATCCTCCCCCCTCCCCACCTCGCTATGAAGGGGTGGGAGAGGTTTGTGTTATCGACTTCGCTGAGTAAGGCCATTATTTTTAATAAAGCCTGCAACGAGTGAAGAAGCTGTGCTCCCGGGAGAGGCAGAGCGAGGCGGGCTGTGCGGCGTCCGCGGAGTGTGATTGTGTTTCGCTTGCGGCTGAGCTTAATTTTCCGGCGCTGCGTTGCAGGGCGGCTGCAGGATGAGGGGAGGAAGGTCTCGTAAGAGGATGGGGCCTGTATGCTCCCGGGAGTGGATTCAGCGTTGTGATGCTGTTGGATAACTTTGCTCCACGGGAATGTTTCACTTGATGCGAAACTGCAAGCTCGACGACCCGTTGAAACAGTCGCATTCAGCGCGTCTGCAGATTTCTACCATCATGCATTCGTGTTGACTCAGTTGCATTCTGAAAACGGTTACATTTCCCCCTGATAATTCCCCAAGAGACGATATTTACGCTTGAGCTATTGGCGTTGCTGGTGATTGAAAATAATCAGGTACCCGAGTTATTGCGTTAGTCCGAAGTGAAGGAGAGGACTTTGTCAGCCACACACTTACCGTGGCTTATAAACATTTTCTTCGTGGTTTTCATCTTCTTCATTATCTCCAGAATCCCGGAATTTTACTGCATAACTCATATAACAAACACGATCCCTACCGAAGTGGTTCAAAATGGTCTTTTCGCTCACATGCCTATGTATGACCTAAAGGAGTGTTTACACTAATAATCTGCTTGACCTTGAGCCATACGAGGCTGACTTGTGTTCCATTGGGCAAGCAATGAAGCACACGTCGTATCAAAGTCAACAGATTTACAAACAGGAATGTCTAACACAAAGTAGTGGAAAGGCAAGGATGAATAGGTAGCGCATTATAATTGTCACATTGTTGAAAATGACGCACAGACACCCAACTTACCGTGGAGATGATTGATCAGCCCCCTAGAATTGAACGGACAATTAGCCGCCTCTAGAAGTTTTATCCGATCCAGCAGAACTATGGCAGCACAACGTGAACTAGAATCTAGAACTGCCGATGTAGCTTCTGCTACATCGAATTTCAACTCCTACGCTGATGCTGCTAGTGCCCTTAAATTGATTGGTTATTTCGTGTTCACGGGCTTGTCAGCTGCTGATAACTACTAAGGTCAGCTGATAACTACGGTGATAACTGCTAAGATCGTTAGTCCCGTAAGTGTAGAACTTGTTCAAGCTCTAAGCTCTCGATTGTCTCCCCGCATGTGTAGCAGTTACGTGCATGTATTTCGGTGTGTAAGTAAGGTGAGGCGAGAGGAAAAGATCTCGCGCGGTTTGTGGCTTGTATGTTAGGGAATTGCTCTGACATTCGTCTGGTGTTAATCAGAGAGATCTCGGGAAACTACCAGTCTGAGCAGCCGGCGGCCAACATTCTCCTCCGGGAAGGAGTTGAATTCGATCTAGTAATTTATCCAGTGCCACGGCTAGTTTCCTCGTCATCATTTCATCATCGTAACTAAAGGCGTTTATCCCGACGTCAGTCATGCTGACATCGTTGTTGCGTCACGACGCCCTTTGTGTCACTTCTCGCAGTTGAAAGCATTCGATAAATAATCATTTTTCATTATACAATCGCCATGTAATGTTCTCTGATATCTGGACGCCAACACTTTGTCCGGGCACTAGAAAGAGAGTTCGTTTCGTTTGCTTGTGTTGGCGGGCATTTGCTTTCTTTGGCGAATGTAACCATGTGTACGTTTCAGATGAGCACACATCAATAATTATGTGTAGTGTACTTCCTTCAGAAGCGAGTGATGGCCTCTGTCACCAAGTCGTTGGAGATCGAGGGCGTAGATGCGTTTGAAAGTGCCCCCGTGTGCCTACTTTCTAAAACGGTGCTCTAGAAACCTTGAAAGAATCAACTAGCTCTCTAATTATGTATTATTTAATAATGTCTGCATCAACCCTTAGTAAGAATAAGATATTACTTTTATTTTTCATATGTTGAGAGGAACATTTTGCTCATTTATTTTCACATCAATCGCCGGGGCAGATAATTCATTCTACATGGAGAGTTCAATGTATTTCAATAGAAGGACGATTTTCTCAAACTTTGGCCAAAAACGCAAAGAAGAGATGTGGGTAAATATTCTTTTGTAGATAAAACTACAAGGGATTGGAACCGTTCGCCAGTAGTGATTTTCAAATTTATCTCTCGCAATGTCCATTGTTTTAGTAATAAGTTAGAATTAGTTTAGTATAAATAAATGAAATAAAAAATGTTAAACCATATAATCTCGAGTAATAGTAAATAACTGCATAGTAAATAATTTAATGGATAACTATGTTTTTCAGTTTGAGTGTCGGTTGTAGTATTATATTAAGTATCAATCTGTTGTTTTCGTACATTGTGATTAGATTGGGTCACACATTGAAGTAAATGAGACGTTTTATGCAATTGTAATGAAAAAGCACTAAACACAACTTATCTAAAATCTAAACTAGAAAACTCAAGAAGTAAACATTCTTACGTAAATTAAACGTAACCCCAAACCATGGAAGATGTCTCAAGTTTTTTCTGTTGTGTTGTATTTATATTTTAGTCTTACGTTAGTGATTAATGTTTTAAGGAAAACCGCTGTAGTTAGAGTTCAGTTTTCCAAATGACTACTATTCATGCACCAATATTACAATGATAATTAATAGAAGAGTGTTGTAATTTACAAGGTGCCAATACCAATACAACTCAAAAATTCAGAGTTCTCTTTTAATACGTTAAAAAAAAGAAAAATAAATATTTTTTATATGATTTACATGACGATATTACTGATCCTCAATGAATGGGAAGCAAATGAAGTTGTGGGAAAATTAAATTAAGCTCTTTTCAAAATAAGAAGCTTCTTGCATTTCCACAGTATTTCGGAAAACGGCCAAGGCAAATTAGCCATGCTTACTCTCTTACTATACAAAGATAAAATGTTCTAGTTGAGTCTTTGCAACATTTCGAAGATTCTTTTCCTCGAGCTCCAAAGATTCTTGTTTTCGATACTAGCTCCTTATCCGTGTCCGGCTGTTGAGTGACAAAAAGCTGTCAATTACTGCCTTGCCTGCTATCTGAGCTTGTGAGTTGACGTAATTGTGCCTCCAGCAATTAAAAGACGATCAGTTAGGCGGGCTTTAGAATGCGAAGCGACTGCCTGCAAACGCCATTTTCCTCTTTATGTACTTGTCACGTCACGAGAACTATAACAAGATTCTTTGAAAACTCGAAACGCGAACTATCTGATACATGAATAATAATAAGACAGTACCAAAAAAGACTACATCTGTTAACCTTGTTCCAATCTTATCTTATATATTATTTCTCAAAGGGCTGTTTGGTCTTTACAATAAATTGGGCGACATACGAAACCGATTTGTATAAAGAAACAATGGATTGAAAAATCGTGTTTCTTTTCACCTGCAAATGGGACATTCGTATTGAAAAAGGGCGTTAAAAATACGTAAATATTAAAATAACGTAGATTTCGGGATCAGTAATTTCTGATAGCCGCGCGATCTTTCGGAAGAAAATTACGCTGTCGGACGGTGGCGGGAGCACACAGCGTTCTGGCTTGCCAGAACCAGTGCGCGTTTTGTGCACGTAAATGTGATACGTGTAAGCAGGTAAATGTGATTTTTTACATTGAATAGAAATCTTGAATAGAAGAGGTTAGTGAATCTTCATTTTTGCATACATACAATACATTATTTTATTAACTGATTATGTGACCCGAAAGGGAAACAAATAAAACCTTCAATTCAATTGTTGTAGTGATTCTTACTTTATTTGTAAAGTATTACCAAGAAACAAATTTTGAAAGTCTTTGATTTCTATAGTTGAAAATGTTTTGAAAATCCTTCATTCGTTTTATTACTGAAATCTCATATATTGCCTACAAAAGTGTTAGAGATTGCCCGTTTTCGAATATGATTGGAGCTGATTAATACTAATTATTAGTGTAAAAGAATTTAAGCAGAAAACAGTTTGGTTTTTTGACTAACCGTGCGATTTAATCGCACGGGCTCTCACTAGTTATAATAAGCGCTACTGTAGAAAGGAGACCCCTTTCTCTCAACGCTCACTGGGGTTTCTGGGATGGAGACAGAAATCTTTATTCAGCTCTAGAAGTTCCTTTTCAGAAATTCGGAGTTCATTGTTAGCAAAGTTGTAAAATATGAAGACTTAAGTTAGTTCTCTCCCTGAAGCCACACTTAAGAGATGAAAAGTTGAACGTTGTTTTGAAAAGAAATATGTGTACATCTGCATACGAAAAAAGATGACAAACTTTCCTCAATTTGGCGCTAAATCGACTCAGTGGTTAAACAAATGTATGTGGCTTTATTTCAACACACAAAAGTACAGAAAATATTCCATTAATAATCTGACGATACTACGAGAGCACGTACTTTCTCGCATACTTTTTAACTTTTACAATTTTTTTATAATTCAGAGGAATAAACGAAAATCGGACCATTTTTTTTATAAGCGTACTTCACTCTATTCCAGAAAAGTATTAAGGAAATTATGTGACATTTCTTTAGAAAATCTTGTTTAAAAATATTTTATTACTTGTAAAATTATCGAAAACTACTCACAATTTGAAAAAATCTACAAGATCTTACTTCTTCTTCAACATCAAAGATTTAGACCTGAAGTTCTATTCCGTCCCCTTCAACGTTGATATCATCAATCTTAGTCTTTGGTCTTACATCTCTTCTGCCAGCCGGCACATAATTTGTTTGTTTAGAGAATCTGACGACGTTCATTCTTACAATTTGGGCGTACCACTTTTTTTATGTTTTTTGACTATTTATAAGAGTTCAAAATATTTAGTACTTGTATATCCACATTTTTTATATAATATAATAAAGTATAGTTAGCAACACTCCGCAGGAAATTCATTTCGCTAGTTTGAATTTTTCTTTTTGATGATCCATTTAACATCAAGTTTTCGCATCCATTCATTTCAGATTACAATTGGGACGGGGAGTGTTTTATAACATTTTAAATGAGTGTCTCTTCGGGTTTCATTTTTTAATTTTTTTCTTGTTTTTCCTCACATTTTCTGGAATCGACTTAGTTTGATACCATGATCATTTTCTATTAGATACGACCTGCAGCCTCAGTAATGAAACGGTCAAACTTGTTTGAAACTTTTATTATTTAGAACTATTTTGCACCTGGCATATTCTGGACCTACAAAAGCCATAGTTTAAAATTTGGTGGCAGATATCTCAAGATGATACTGCTCTAATACGTTTTGTAATTTGTTTGCCGCTATTTGTAGGTAATTTTCAGATTCTGCAACAAGTAGTTGATCATCAGCAAATAGCGTAATCTTGATCGACGTTTTACCTATATTTGTTCCAGGTGGTGATGATGCTTGTCAGTCTTCTACGGCCGAATCTATGTATATATTAAATAATGTCGGTGATAATGAACGACCTTGTTTGACGCCTAGATTGCCAAACGATGTATTGATGTACTTGTCTTTTATTTGTATTATTATTTTTGTGTTTTTATAAAGATTTTATATGATTCTAGTAAGATCGCTGGATAGCCTTTGGCATACATTATATCCCATAGATTTTCTCTGTAAATGTAATCGAAAGCTCTTTCGTAATCCACGAAGAGGATAAATGCTGGGCGATTGAATTATCTTCTTTTTTGGATTATTTGCTGTAAGATGTAAACACAGTCTGAGCAAAATCTTCCTTTTCTGAATCCTGATTGCTTCTCTTAGTTTAACTTCACTTACTACATTTAGTCGGCGTGTAATTATTTTAGCGTAGGCTATGTTTTGCAAACTAATCCCTCTATGGATTGGATCTTACTTAAAAACCTTACTTAAACATATATTTCTGAATAACGTTTTATTACGAAAGAAATATCAATTTTCAATGTCGTAGCTGTAGGAAGAAGCTAAAATAAATGTAATACTTTCGCAAGATTCGAAAATTGACAGAATTCAACAAAAACAGGTCTCGGCCATTAATATAAGCGTGACTTTCTCTGTTCCGAGAAAAAAATTAAAGAATAATTTGGAACCTTCTTGGAGAAAACTTAAAAAATATCGTTGTTGCTTCATATAAAGTTCATAAATCAAAATATCCATTTCAAATTCAATCGTCTGTTGAATTTCTAGCGAACTTCACGCAAATACGGGTGCTCTGTCAGAGGGCAGAAGGCAAATGAACGTTTTGTCGTAAACCAATTATTCGGAATCGAGAACCCACGAAACGTGGAATCTGAATACAGAATGTATTAGACCCTGTTTTTAAATAAATATTAAGGCAAGAATTGCCCGATTTTTTGGTGTCGGGAGCCACCAAAAAATACGAGTTTCTTGCTCAAATAAATCATGTCCGCGCCTCACGAGCTATCCGCGCTCATTTCTTCCTCTTCCTTATCCTATCTTCACCCCTTTCATACACACACACACACACACACATTAACATGCACTTCACGACCACACTGGGAGACTGGGGCAATGCCCCGCTGGTGGGAGATACCTGGTTGCGGAAAGCCCGGTAGTCGGCGGTAGGTCGGCGCTGGATCTCGCCATCCAGCGGGGGAAGATCACCGCCACCTCCCGCTGGAAAACATGCATTACACTTACGGGACTAATGACCTCAGTAGTTGACGCGTCCGGTGTTGCTATCAATCACATTCACTCACTCAGACACTCACAGCGATAATCCATGTACTGGAGAGAAACCGCTGCAGCGTCGTCTTGAGACCTTCTTCTGCTTCTTCCGCTCCCCTTGCCCTCCGCCTTGTCCCACTCGCCCGTTGTGACTTCTCTCCGAGATGAGCGCGGTAATTCCACGCGTGTCCTCGCTCGTCACGTTATGTTCGTTTGTTTTCCCTTTTCTTTTTTTGCGCGGGCTCCTCTGAGTCCGCGAGAATTGAGTGATGTAGACACACGGACTGCCCCGTGTTTTCAATATCTGGCTGTCGAGCGTTCTGCAGAGTTAGGAAGTGCTTAGGGGGCTGGGAGGAAAAAAACAACAAAAAATGACGCTAGGTGTTAATTTGTTTCAGACGTATTGTTATTTGCTAAGAAGATCCAAAGTAACGTGTTTGCAAGTTTTGCGTACATTCCTTCTACGTGTATCGTCACTCACAGTTCTGTTGGCTCATTATATAACGTATTATTTATTGTAGATTTTTTAAAAATTGGTAAAGAAATATACTGCAAAACTGCAAATCGTAGTTCTCATGCAAGAGTGTTACACACATTAGCATATGAAATGCATACAATTAATCGTTTAGAATGCTGCTATCTACCGTAATTAGTTTCATTTTAAAAAGTGAAATACATTTGAAATATTTATCGGTTGTTTTCGAAATTCTTTTTCTCACTCAAATAGTGTACAAAATGTTCAATTAACCTACGATTGATCGAGTATATGCCCATCACACTATTGGTCAAGAAAGCGTGTTCCCTTGAAAATTAATCTATTTAAATGTGCATTGTAAAAATAACTATGTTTTTATTGCATTATGCAATGTGTATACCGTATTACTATTATTCTCTACGTATTTGTTATATTTATCATTATAGTTTGATAATATTATTGTACACGATTAAATTTATTTTTTAATTAATTTTATGACAGTTTTCTGTGATTTCCTTTCTGCAGAGATGTACCTTGTTGCTTATGTATTAATCTTCAGTAATAAAAAAGTATTTTAGTAGATACGTTGGTTTCTGAAATCACTACGTTTGTTTCCGTTATCATGATTTTATAATTAATTAATTTATTTTTACCACCCAAGATGTTTAGGGTTTGAATTCGTATTTTAATCAATGAGGCAAAGCTACAATATTCCTGGTTATTTTCTGACATATAAAAAAAATTAAACTTGTTAACATATCCGAGATCTTAATCATATCAGGATTCCTTCCATTACAAACATATTTCATTACAAATTAGATTCAACTACTAGCCTGAAGCAGCAAAAATACCATTGAAGAAAACCGCACAAAATGTTTTTTCCGAAAAGTAGCACGCTCCAGAACAAAAAATAAAATTCTCTTGGATAACATTGCAATTCATTAAATATTTTCACAACAGGCTTTACAAATACTCCAACAACACGATGTAGTAAATTTAACAGTCCTTTACATAACAAGAATATCAATAAAGTTGCTGTTCTGCATTGGAAAACATGAACAACTATTATGTAATGACGAGTTTCCTCTTCCTTGAGACCTTGCTGTCGCATTATGTCAGCTGTGTCGTACGCAGTGGTGCATTTGGTATCAGATATCAGTGATATGCATTAATAGACGGAATAAGAGAACCAAATATTTGCATTTGTCGCTCAGAATCGAAAGTTTATTTTATTTGATTTTTCAGAGTTCCTGGGGATGTAACAAAACCATAGACACCTTTTTCTTCGCTGTAAAGTTTACTCACAATTTCTGCGCTCATTAGAAATTAGTAATATAGACAATCGTGTATATGATGAATAAATTTGTAATGATGCACAAAAGATAAATGAAGTGTTTCATCACTGGTACCTTGAAATTTCCCCCACATTTTTTTGTTGTTGTAAAATTTAAGAATAAAAGATGGCGTATCGGTTAAATCTACTTGTTTTATTAAGAAGAATGAAATGAGCTGTTGATCAACTCTGTGAGAATAGTAAACATGAAAAAAAAACCCGAAGAGATAGACCAGATTTTTTTAATTTGCTCAGGATATTTTGTAAGGTTTGGTAAAAAATAGGTACTTCCACACATAGATCCAGGCGCGAAGAATAACACTTGGCTTCTCAAGATTGGTGCACCGAAAGAGCAACGGACGGACCCGTGCAGGTTACCCGAAAGATAACGTAGTATAAAATACGTTGTTCCTTTATTAACGAAATGTTAGTCCTTAACACTATTTAATTCAATTCACATGAACCACAACACACATTGCAGTACCTCATTTAAAAGATCTCGCTTTCGTTTATATAGTGTTAATGGTTAAAATAATGGACCACAATCCAACATAAATGCCTAAATTGCATCCATTTGTACCGGGAGCGGTATCTCAGTGCATCAATTGATGTCACTGCAGCGCCTCTGACCGGGAAGTCCTAGGTTCGAGTCCTGACGGCGGCAGGATTTTGGATTTTCAGCTAGGTCGAATTCAGTCGCTGTCTGGAGGAGAATTCTAGCGGCCGGCTGCTCTGATCGGTAGTTTTCCATGGTTTCTCCGATCAACACCAGGCGAATGCCGGAGCAGTACGGGCCACGGACCGCGCGCGATCTGGCCTTTCTCTTCCTTGTCCTATCTTCTCCCCTTACACACACACTTATACTAACATGCACATCACTACCACATATTCCGGGAGACCGGTCAGGAGTTTAGAGCTTGTCCCGGCTGGGGCGGTGCCCTGCTGGTGGGAGAGTCCTGGTTAGGGGGAAACCCCACTAGCCGACGGCAGGTCGGCGCCCGATCTCGCCATCCAGCGTGGGAAGATCACCGCCATCTCCCGAGAAAACATGCACTACACTTACGGGACTAATGACCAAAGCAGTTGGTGCGCCCGAAAACACAAAAAATCAATCAATCAAGCATCAATTTGCGAAAATTACTAGAGAATCACCAGAAAATCACTAGACAAGAAAGAACTTTCACTCTTGAATAAACCTGCGTACTCTGAACAGTTGTTATCCCATGTGAAAGACGTTTTGTGCGGTTGGGGCGTTCTGCGGCGTGGAGGATGACGGTGCCGCGGCAGGTGATGAGGGGGGGGGGGCAGGGGCGAGGCGCGGATCGCCACGGACTTCGCAGGTGATTATACGCGTGCGAATGCAAAACGACTGCGCAACGCCGAAGAGCTTTTTGTGCGCCTGGCTGCACGCGCGGTTTTATTCGCGCCGCCAGACGAGATGTGGCAACAGGGGGATCGTTTTTGTTCTCGCTCTCTCCCTGCCTTTTATCATTCGGTCTGTGTCTGTCTACCTTTTACTTTCTCTCTCTCTTTTCCTTTTTTCTCTTTTCCTTTTTCTCTTTTCTTTTTTTCTCTTTTCCTTTTTGCTCTTTTCTTTTATCTCTCTACATTTCTGTATGTTTTTCTTTCTACTTTTCTCTACGTGTCTCCCTCGTTTCGTGACGTCGCACATGTCATCTCTCTTATTTTTATCCCTTTCTTCTTTCTCTATTCCTTCATTTTATTCTCTCTCTCTCTCTCTCTCTCTCTCTCTCTCTCTCTCTCTCTCTCTCTCTCTCTCTCTCTTTATTTCTCTCTGAACGAAATGAATCGGCGAAGTGGGGAAGCATACAAATCTATTTTATTCATAATTTATTAATTGCGTATTGTGCGGTCTGATACAGTCATCCACACATTGGCTGAGTTAGCTCAAAGGAGCAAGTAGTGCCATTACGGAGACTCTAACAGGGGTGTCCTAGGGTCTGCGCGTCAACTACTAGGGTCATTGGTCCCGTAAAGTAGTGCTTTTTTCTCGGGAAGTAGCGGTGGTCTTCTGGATGGCGAGTTCGAGTGCCGACCTAGCGGCTGCGAGCGGGGTATTTCTCAACCAGGTATCTCCCACCAGCGGGACACCACCCCAGCCGGGACAAGCTCTAAGCTCCCTACCGGTCTTCCGTCATGTGTAGCAGGCGGAAGTGTGCGAGTAAGTGTAAGGCCATATAAGGGGAGAGGTAGGACAAGGTACGAAAGATCGTGCGCGGTCTGTAGCCCGTTTGGTAGGGTACTGCTCCGGCATTCGTCTGGTGTTGTTCGGAGAAACACGGAAAACTACCGAACAGAGAAGTCGGCCGCTAGAATTCTCCTCCAGACTGCGACTGAATTCGACCTAGCTGATATGCTAGTGGCGTAAATCCTATCACCGATGGTACTCGAACCTAAGATCTCCCGGTCAGAGGGACTGCAATGAAATTAGTTGATACACTGAGCCATCTCTCCCGGTACTCTAGCTGGACTGCTGCGTCGATTTCTCTATTGTATGAAGGGGAATTCTAGTCGACGTCCGCTCTGAATAGTAGTTTTCCGTCCATTATCCGATCAATACTAGACGATTACAAGGCCAATATCCAAACAATTAGGTTGCTGGACCGAGCGCAAACATTCCTACCTATCCTTGTCCTTTTCTCACTTCTCCCACTTACACATACATGTACACATACATGCACTATACATGGTGACTTTTTCGTATACGTATGCATATACGGAGTAATATTCAAAGTTTCGTACGGATGGTGTTAATTGCACTGTTGAAGATGACCTAAAATTAATTTTGCTGTATTGTTTTGTTTTTTGAAAAAATACACAAATGTAACTTTTTTAAATCTCTCGCGCCGTTAATATGCACATTCCCAGCTGATTGAATACATTATTGCATTTGTGAGTAAAAGTGTTTCAAATGACTTCAAATGATGTCTGTCGAAAACTCAAACCATTTCTGTGAAAAAGAGCTTCGAATTTCACATTTACAGTAACGCTTAAACGTCATTGAAATAGAAACGGCTCCAGATATTTCAATGAAAATTGCCATTTATGACGAGATTTTACTCTGATGTAATATTGTTAAAATAATATTTCAGTTCTAGTATTCGAAACCGTAAAACTGAGAAAAATTTTAAAAAATGTACTTAGGACAACGAAGATGCCAGCCGTCAAGAGTATGTGGCAAATCAGAATAGCTAGGCCAACCCCCCCCCCCAAAAAACACTGATACAGAAAGTCTGTGCCATTGTGTAGCACCACTAGATTCTGGGCTGGGGCGGTGCTCCGCTAGCTGAACTCCGCAAAGTGAATGGCAAAAAGAGCGGCGCGAGATCTCACGTTCTAAAGGGAAGGAACATCGCTACTTTCCGCTTTAAGTCCTTCACTACACTTAAGGGACCATATCAGCTGACGCGCCCCAAAACAAATCAATCAATAATACAATAAATTCTGACATTTATATGGGAAACACTGTGTGAAATAAGTGCAACAATTTTCTCGATATTCAATTCAATTTTATTTTTAATTTTTTTACACAATTATCCTATTGAAAATGCCTATGTGTACTCACAGCTAAATCATAAACTAATTTTATTACAAATAATTTCCGATATAACAGGTAGTAATCAATAGGTTTGTGTTATTACTAATTAGTATTATACATTTTTTTAACATTTACTTATTAATTTGATACTGAACAGTTAAGATAAACAAAACTCATACGCATTTTGTTCAATATTACTACATCATTGTTTCATAAAAGAAAGAAGTATTTTAGAAATTAACGTAACTGCTGTAAAGGTGACCTCTTTTATGCAAGAACACCTTTTTGGCAAGAGTGCAGTACAAAAATATCCGTAGTTACGAAACTGTTCCTAAACCCTGCCTGTCATTAACTGCCTGTGATTTTGGTCTTGCTTTCAGCTCACTCCGGGGGCCATTAAGAACTTTGCCGTGCAGCAGCTTAACGCTGGGAAAAGGCTAATTCCACAGCAATTTCCCGCACAACTCTTTCCATTTTGTACTTAAAAACAGCATACAGTGGGGCTGTGTTCGGATGCCTAGAAGCGATCCGATATCGAATATACTATTGAAAAATCTCAGTATGCTCTCTAGAACATTTTTTTCAATATCCCTGCATGAAATGGAATTCTCCCCGCGCCGAACGCATTGATTTTATTTAGTGCGTCCATTACTCTGTTCACGTCACAGCTTCATCTAACTGAGGAAATACGAAACCAGTACGGGCGTTACGCATCGCAATGCCCGTACATTACTTTCTATTTTCGCCAGCATTCATGAAAAACAGAGAACTCACGCTTGGGTGTCAACCCGAACGATCCGCATGGATATTACCTCGAACACAGACTCGTAGCTAAGGAAAGGATGAAAGCCAGAAATAAAAATAATCTTAGTTAATATGCTGTTAGTTCGGGGTTGTCTGCCGCGAGCAGCGTTTTGTGTTCATTGCTTTGAATAGGACAGCTCTAAAATCGACATACACATTTCTCTGTGATAAAGATATCTTACAAATTCTAAAAGGGGTATCGCAAAATATTGCGCAAAAACCGTCCGGCAATTTGGTCAAACACTTTTTATGACAAATGTTAATCTTCTGACCTGTGCATGTTGGATATCAAATGCATTTTGGATAGTGATGTAAAAGTAAATTCTAGAACCAAATGAGATGGCATAGTGATAATAAGAGTGGCCGCTGCAGCAGCTCTGATCGGAAGGTCCCACTTAGGAAAGATGTCTGGAGGAGGAAAATCCCTTAAACCAGGGGTGTCCAACTTGCAAGGCTTCAAGGGCCACAACTAAAAACTTTAATATGGTTGCGGGCCATATTTCATTTCTCGGGCGAGCCTCACGTGACCACGTATTGTCGATCACTGCACTTTGTCCGGCTGCTCAGGATGGAAAGAGGGGTTGGACCGTACCATACGTAACGCACTGCAACACATTAAAATATTTTGAATTTCTGAATTTACGAAAAAAAATCCTTAAATTAAAACGGTAAGGGTGTGTTGAACCCAACAGATTGCATGTGCGAGGCGCAATATTCTCGCCCGACATGGGTGCAAGGGAACTTTCACGTGTGTCTAATAACATTTGGCGGGCCAGAATAAATTACACTTCTGGTCGCTAGTTGGACAGCCCTGCCTTAAATGGACGTTTAAGTCAGCGCTGGATATCACGTTCCAGGGAGAAGGAACACCGCCACTCCCCGCAATAAACACGCAGTACACTCAGGAGACAAATGTCCAAAGGAGTTGACAGGCCTGAAAAAGCGAAAAAACTCTATCGTCAATATAATAAATCATGCTTTGAGGATTCACTTTGAACCGAGAAAAACGAATTATTTGTTATACAATTTTATTAGTTTATCAAAATTGGCAAAAACTTCAAAAAAATCAACAATTAAGCAGTTGACTCTGGAGCTCTCCACGTCTTGATAATACACACGAACGTTCTCTCATAAATCTTGTTATTGCTAGAGGCAATAAAAGGGCGAATTCGTAATGCAAATGTGGTCATACACTGTGAACTGCTATGGAACATCATTATTACTATGCATTACTTCTCTTCAACGACGAGATATATTATGATGAGACAGGGCACGCACGGAGTTCTTTATGCTTGAAATGAATCACATATACTCTTTCTGTAGTGTAGCTACGTTTTGAGCTCTCACCACCAAACAATATTAAGATTTGCGGCGTCGGAACATGCACATTTTCATGAGGTATGGTCAATAGTACTTTCACTTTATAAATACTACTATTACTTTAAAAATATCCATCATTTGTGGAGACCCAAAGCAATTCCGCAAAATACTGCATTTTCAACGATTTTTTACTTGATATTGACCGTGCATAATTCGAAAATCGGACTTTCTGAAGACCTTGACACTTGATAAATGTAATCGTATTGTCGTAAAATAGTAAAATGGTCCACATGCCAAAATCTAAAGACAGAGTTCGTTTGTGACCTTCTATTATATTTTCAAAGATCTTTCATTTTTTCACGTATAAAGGTGGGGTATGCAGTACGAGAACGTTTTACCTCTTGTGAATTTTTTTAGGAACTGCTTATTGATTGTATCAACTTCTTGTGGGGCATTCAATATTTTAAATTCTATTAAAACACGTTTGACGAACTACTTGTTACGGTGTGAGGAAAGTTGGGGAAAAGTTTAGTGTTCCTACATGATAGTTCTTACAAGTGTAATAATTTATAAAAGTTCGCTGTTGCTAATTTTCAAACTGAATTATTAATTTATTAAATTATTTAATTTTCTGCCAATTTTAAGTATGGGTTCGACATACAACATACACTCCTTATCTGTCGCATGTGGACGTGTGATTCTATACAGAACCACGATTCTTGGAAGTTCTATAAATTTGAATAAATTATTAAATTAGAGGCAATTACTATGAATTATCAGCCTTTTTCATCAATAAAAATTTAACGTTTATTCTTATTATTTATGCCTGACAGTTCTGTTAAATTTCCGTGATTTTCTTTTCACTTTGAGCATTGAAACACCGTACGAGTTTGATTATAGTTCGTAAGCTTACGTTCATAATTATGTTCGTAATCTTGATTGTTGCCTTCTCGGCTGATTGGCAGAATGAAATCCCCGGAATCCTTGGTGAACTATTTTTCGTGTTATTTCCTAAATAAAAATATTCAGAATATTCTCAATGATTTCTATAATTAGATTTAATATTCCCACAAATCTAACACGCGGTCGCAACTTTCCCTATCTGTGTTTCGTCTGAAACACCTACTCGCAACTGACTGTATTGAGCTAATTATTGGAAGATTCTTCCATCTACCGAGCCACCCGAATGTATATCTTCTCGAAACTTGGAGTCTATTTAATTCAAACTTCGACTATTACATTAATAAAATTCCCAATTACAATTTAACATTACAATTTACACAAGACCAAGCTTTCGAACTTCAAACTAAACAAATTCCCAGTTCACAATCATTTACCTATCCTGAAAATCCGATCGCGCCTCACCACCCGTTTACATGTTCTCCCGACAATAAACGTTTAGAGAGTGAATCCATGCGTCCCTTCTAACGATCACGACCATCCAACGCCCTCTTCACACTTTCTGGGCATAATGTGTTCGGGGCCGTGTCCATTTGAGCAACGATATCCAGCATGGAATATTAAACCTTATTGATCCGTTGCCCTAACAACGCGTATTCTTTGACTTCCGATGCTATATTCCAATGATAGGTGCTGATTTTATCATTAAAAACTAATCCCAGGGTTTTTGGCTTATCACAGTCCCCACTACAACTAGTGCGGTAAAATACATCACGTCACTAGTTCGATAATATAATGGTGAAGACTTATGTCTTCTTTTGACAATATTCCAGGCTTATTTGCTTTGTAACCTTAATCTTTTCTCTTCAATACCGCTAACAACTCCGTATAATTACATCAATATTGTCATTCATTGAAATAATACGCCTTAGCATTGGGTAAGGTCTTCAAAATCTACTAGATTTTTCTTCCTTAGACTTAGAGAAGTAAACTATCATAGTTATTTCCAAAATGAAATTAATGTTTTTTAGACTCCAATATTTAAACTTACCGTACTCACACTTCTACAGTTTTATTTTAATTAATGTTATAATGCAGAACTTCCTGCTATTTTGATATCTAAACCACAGCTGTCACTTATTTTCAAAAGAATACAGTAAGTGTATTTCAACTATTCTCTTTACAGGAAAAATTTTCAACACTGAGTGAACGCTTAGTACGTAATTTCAGATTAAATAATACTAATTTTTACGAAGTACTATACATTGTACTATACGTATCTTAATACCTTATTACTATACACAAGTGGTTACCAGTAGCGTTATCTGTGGGTGTGCAAGTCTTGTGTCAACGCCCAAGGAAATAAACCAAATAATTTTTTCTTTGAATTTAATTATATTTTTTAAATGTATTCGGTATTCCGCGCGATCGGCGTCATACATCGGCACCATCGCATCTACGCAACGCAGGTAGTACGCAAGTTCAGCTCAGGCCGTTGGCGAATGCCTCCAACGTCCTCAGGTCGGATCGCGAGGCAGCGCATGCGCACGACCTCCCCCCCCACTCAAGGACAAAGGGTGCCAAGGCGTTGGATCTCGATTTAACGGCCTGCTGTAGAGCGAGCGTCTGTGATCGTGAAATTCTCCGTTGCGTGTTGCCGTCTTTAGCGATACTCATGAAATTAGTGTTATATTGCGATAAGGATAGTGAAAAGTGGAACAATAGTTTTAAATATATTCTGTCCTTCCCTTTCGTATGACGAAAAGAAACAAGTAATAGAGTAATAAACAGTCCTGTCGTAACCTGATAATTTCAGAATTTAATTTTTGAAACAAGAACCGAAGAAAGGGGGAAAAGCGTCGAGCATGCCTTTTTTAAATACTTTAAAGTGTATTATTTCAATCTTTGCAACAGAAAATACATCCTCGTTGTTATTCTCTTATTCTTCGAACATTATAATTTAATATAAATAAGGATTTTGTTTACATAGTTCAATTTTACTCCAAATATGCAAGCGAAAAGAGTAGTGTGGGGGTTAACACTTTCCTTCACTGCCAACGCCCTAGGTCCAGAATAAGGAGGCGCCACTCTTGGTTACCAAACTCGGTCTCTTGGCCCCGTTTAGCAGTTTTCCAATTCCGTATTGTAAGAAGAAGAGTTACGACACATATCGTAAATAACTATTATAACCGACTGTCCGCTTACAATTACATTATCGTACTCACGGTGATGACTTTTATGTGGTTTATTACAGCACATGAGCAGTTATTACAGTTGTAAAACACTCCTTTTCGTAGACAAAATAAAATAAAATGCAATTCTAACAGTTCTGGCGTCTGACGGTTCTAAAGAACAATTGCGTAGCAGAAACAAAAGTATGATCACCGAGGAGGGTGGATGGAAGTAGAGTCTGGATTATAACTTTTTTATAGATCTCTCCGCAATAATAGGGCTATTTCAGTTTTTGCTTCATTGCAAATCATAAAGTAATACTGCAGTATTTCTCTACTTAGCGATTTCAAAGGAGTTGACAAAGCTCATAGAAATGCTGATTCCAAAGAATTTATATCGAGTATATTTTATAGATAACCTTTTCCCTTCCTAAAACTTACTAGTCTCCAGTTATGCGATTAAATTGTACAAAAGGAAGTACTGTAGAAAAGGTATAACAGAGTAGTGTAACATACGCAATATTTGGAAAATACCAACTTCTCCAAAAATAGGTTCATTTTGTTCAGAACTTATTTCTCTATCAGAAATTAAATGAGAGATGTTTACATATTCTGGAACAATACAATGACTCCTATAATTGTGAACACGGATTTAAACAAGTTTCTGGAAATGTAATTCAGGTTTTATATTTACCAATATTTAGACATGTAGTGAACTCTCGTCTGATATCCTACCAATTCACCTACATTTCAAAAGAAAATGAATTACGAATCCTTAAAATCACAATTTTTTGGTAAGGGAGAGTGATTTAAACGTGTGTTGAACATTGCGTGCAGCACACATTGTGAACATACTCACCGATCTTGGAATTTAAAAACATTCAGTCTTCGAATTTAATCGGTTTAGTGGTGAGTTGTAGTTGACATTTACATAATCGAAATGATTGAAGGCGTTGTCATTGTCAACAATATTATTTATTTCAATAAGAATCGAAAGCTGCTCTTATTGAAATAAATAATATTGTTGACAATGACAACGCCTTCAATCATTTCGACTTCGAATTTAAACTCGCTCTCATTGGTTCCTGTAATACATTCTCACTCACATACTCTTACGCGCAAGACAAATATCTGCCTGAAGAAGGTTTTTGACACAACCATTGTGTCAAAACTTAACTGACTTAATTTACGGCGGATAGGAGTTCAATCAATTAATTTTCTACTTTTCTAAAATGTGTTTTTCTATAAAGCTCTGTAATAATAGCAAGCGATTACACTATTGGTACTCGCTACCTTTCATTTCAAACAAAAGTCACGAAATCTGGTTCTGTAGATAGCTCAAACTTAGTTCTAAACCAGAAGAGTGTTTTAAATGCACAGACAAGTTGTAACCGTACGGTTATATATCAGAAAAGGAAGAGCTGTAGAAATGACATAATAGAAAACAACAACAAATGCAGTATATGAATAATCGAAAATCCAAAAAATAATGTTCCGTTGTATTCACTACTTATTTTCCAAGACTAATGAAATGAGAGAAGTTAACACATTTCTGAAAATTATCGGAAATATTTTATATTATTTGAAATCTGTACTTGAACGTTGTAGTGGCCTACAGCAGCAATCGTGCTGTTCACCATAACTTAAAAAAGTAATAGCATCGTATGTATGACTACTGAACATGTTTTTGTGAATAAACACACGTGTCAGACGATTGATGATCACCACGTTTAGAATTGTTTGAATTGTAAAACACTCATTTATCTTCTATTTCAAAAACTTACAATCTTCACTTCGTCAACTTTAACTTCAGACTCGCAGCAGATGACGAATACACGTCCGCGTGCCATAGATCGATTGCAACACTGCACAACCAAGTAACGATAGAGAAAAGCAAATGCCGCTAGATAAACTTTCGCTCTAATATTTTAATATATTTAAAATTAAGTAAGATTATAAAATTTAGCGTGTGCTCAGGTGTTATACACCTTGGGCCAACGATCCTTCGTTTAAAGAAATATCAAGAAAATTGATTCAATAGAAAGCTGGGACTTCTTTCTAAACGAAAAGCTTTAGTTCTATAAATGTGTGGAATTATTATTATTATTATTATTATTATTATTATTATTATTATTATTATTATTATTATTATTATTATTATTAATATTATTATTATTAATATTATTATTATTAATATTATTATTATTAATATTATTATTATTAATATTATTATTATTAATATTATTATTATTAATATTATTATTATTAATATTATTATTAATATTAATATTATTAATATTAATATTAATATTATTGTTATATTAACTACTAGCTGAAGTACCCGACGTTGCTCGGGTATTTATTACAATAAATTATTTTACATGAAGAGGAATTAAATCTGTTCATGCCCTGCGGCGGGACCTACCTCTATCTCTTCCATTGAATCCCTTCTCCGTCCTACTCCCTGTCAAGCTCTGCCCGGCCACGCCACGATAGCTGTCTTCTCTTGACGCCCATTTGAAAATTTCCGGATCCTCACTTTTCCACAAATAATTACGTATTTCTTATTTGAAGTTCCAGCTTCCAAATATTCACTTTATAACTAAAAGCAATTAACAAATCTAAACTACAAAAAAAAACAACTTGTAAACTCACATATATAATTTTTGTGGAGTTGTATATAATATTTCAACTCTATCAATAAATTGTCACGTAAAACTTATCATATTTTTGTATTTTGTCTTCTATTGTATTCATAAAGAAAGTTTTGAAATTGATCTGTCAACTCGTGACCTTGAAGAAACTTACTGTTTTAAGCTGAGTATAACATGCAGAAGTTCATGCACGGGTACGGCAGTTGGTAGATCCGGAGTAATAGTTATAGATGTCATAACGTAATTGATGAATCTTAATCATAAAATAAATGAAAACACTTTTATCTATTCTGAAACGTAATTACCAGCTTTTATAATTCTGAAGACGACAAAAATATATATGTTTAATGTCCTATGTGCTAGTAACATATAGTATAAAACTTCTTTGTTCAGGTAAATCTATTCATCATGCGACTGATGTATTAGAAAAATAATTATCCTTCAACATTACATTATGTGTAAATAATAAATTGACAATGCACAGAGCCACATAACAAAACAATATTAGCATCATTATTTTATCTCAAGTGATAGAGATTATGGATCCTAAAATATGAATAATAGAAACCAAGGACTCCCAAATATTATTTGCTTAGACAAAAATATTTTTAGACAAATTAATTTTTGCTTATTTTTGTTTTGAAAAATATGAATGAACCCATTCATTGGGAAGCAATTTATATGCAAAAGAACTTTACAGATTAGTCTTAATATGTCAATGATCATTCCTAAATTACATACCACTGCACAGAAATCCATCACATATTGAAGAAAAAATTTTACTGGGTTTACATAAACATAAATTACTTTCCATTTTTCCAATTCGTAGAGGAGAGCTGAATAACAGAAAAAAAGAAGTCCCAGATTTTTTTATTTGCTTAGACAAAATGTTTTTAGATAAATTAATTTTTTACAATTATTTATTGAAAAATATATATGAATTCATTCATTAGGCGCAAGTGACATGCAAAACAACTGCACAGATTAGTCTTAATATTGTAATGATCATTGCTTAATTACCAACCACTGCACTAAACTTCTTCACATACAGAAGAAAAACGTACAACTGCAATTAATATGACAAACAACTGTACAGATTAATCTTAATATGTAAATGATCATTCCTAAATTACACACCACTGTTCAAATATTGAAGAAAATATTTACTGGATGGAGTGAAAACATATACACATTTTCCATTTTACCATTTTGAACCTAAGAACTGTGTAAATCAAATTGAGAGTCCTAATGAACAGCTGCCCTACTACTTAGAGAATTATTAATATTTCTTCCCTTCATGCAGTATTATTTTCTATGGGGCGAGTGAGTACTTCAGCAAGTCGATCTTCCCTCTGAGTAGCCGATTCAGTTTTAGTAGTACTCTTGGCATTTGTGATCTGTTTTGACAATAGTGACACTCGTTTCGTCAAACAATTCGGTTCTCACAAATTTCTGTAAAATAAGACTTTGCTTAGGTTGTAAACGATATCTGTATATTCTGTACTGTATATTATTGTACTTTTTACTATCTCAACCTACCTGAATTATTAAACACTTTCAAACTCACAATGATTTCTTGCCACTTAGTATATAATACGGACGAAGAGCAATACATGAACATTGACATTATTTACCACTTCAGTTACAGCTTTCTTTCAAATATTCACACAGGGACATTACATAACCTTATTCAAACTCCAATGAATTTCGCAATAATAGATCTCAGACGTCATCCTCTGGTGGCGCACAGCTAAACTATTAACATTGATGCACTCTTGAATCTGTGATGTAAGGCTAGGCGAAAAATGTCCAGAAAAGTAATTATTTTGAAAATATATTACCGTTTATGTTTTTAAATCATAGCATATAGTACTCCAGGCCTGTAAAGGATGCTAGCACAAAAGTTTCATCAGCATTGGTTTAGTAGATTCATAGATTACCGCGCTGGAAGACAACGCACTTGTCTTTATATATTAGTATAGATTTGCCTGAATGTAGTTTACATCTCATAAAAATTATCAATGAAATATACCGTCAATAAAATGACAAAAAATTATATTACGGTATACAATTACATAAAAATGTAACTCATGCATATATTACCATCATGAAACACAAATTTATAAGAAGTTCGCCGAATTTTCAAAAGCTAAATTCATGTTGGCCTTTCTGATACTAACCCTCGATCGCCGCAACACAGAAAGTCGCGAGTGCGCCCAGCAACTGCCATGTCCCAAGGGGCGGCGCAAGGACTCGATAAATCAATGGGGCAACGGCCGCAGTCGCATTCGCCGACGCTCAGCCGACATCCCCCTCCCCCTCCCCCTCCCCGTCCCCCACGCGCGTACAATTCGTCTTCGTCGCCGGCACACTCTTGACGCATCTCCAAGTCCTGCCAGCTCGTACTCACGCGCCCGTCCCCCACGCGCCCGTCCCCCACGCGCCCGTGGAATATTACGAACAGCATATGAACGTGATTAACTCTTTCCAGCAAAGGTGTGAGCATTAATGACCTGTTGATGAAGGTGTTGATGGAGAAAAATGTTAATGAAAGATGACAACTGAGACAACTGAACTTCTCGGATAAGTATTTTGTTTCATCTCAACCCGTTTTATTGTACTTCATCCTGGCCGCCGTTCACGTCTGTACATCTTCGGTAACACTGCTTCTTTAACACCCTCTGCATATAAGTCTGCCGCCTGGGAAGTAATTCAGTTCGTAACGCGAGTCGTGAGTTTATCATCGTTTGAAAATCGTTGCCCATCCAGCCACTATTTCAAATGCAAGAAGAGGATATAGACGCTTGATGCTTGGTGAGACTTAAGGGGGGGGGTGATCAAAAATTTCTCAACAAAAAATTTTAATCTCCTTCGTTTTGGCTGTGGTATGAGGCATGCGTTGTCGTGAAGGAGGTTTATGCCTGAATGTTTTCTGCGGCGTCGAGTCTGGATCGCACTTCCCAGATCGATTGTTAGTGATTCCTTGCGTCAACTGCCAAGGCATAAGTCCCGTAAGAGTAGTGCATGCTTTTTATCGGAAGGTACATGGTCGCCTCCACTGGATGGCGAGATCCGGGGCCAACCTACCATCGGCTAGCGAGGTTTTCCCCAACCAGGTATCTCCCACCAGCGGGGCACCGCCCCGGCCGGCCAACTACCGATCAGAGCAGCCGGCCGCTAGAATTCTCCCGCAGACTGCTACTGAATTCGACCTAGCTGATATGCTAGTGGCAAAAATCCTATCACCGTTGGTACTCGAACCTAAGATCTCCCGGTCAGAGGGACTGCAATGACATTAGTTGATACGCTGAACCATCTCTCCCGGTACTCTAGCTGGACTGCTACGTCGATTTATCAATTGACTGAAGGGGAATTCTAGTCACCGTCCGCTCTGAATAGTAGTTTTCCGTCCATTATCCGATCAATACTAGACGATTACAAGACCAATATCCAAACATCGGGCTACCGGACCGCTTGCAAACATTCCTACTCATCCTTGTCCCTTTCTCACCCCTCCCCATTACATACACATGTAATGTTTCGAAATTAGCCATTTTTAGAATCGAAAATGGAGGTTGCTTAAACTTTTGGTTCGGGTGAACTTGAGTTTCGCCTCTGCCTTGATCGTTGTTTCGATTCTGCTTTGGTGTACGACATCCAAACCTCGTCGCTCGTAACAATGTGCGAAAATAAATGATTTCTACAGCGCTCCAAATACGGTCATCCACTACGCATTCCTTGCTCTTTGAGCTAATCAGCGACCATTTTTGGTACTCATCTTGCGCAAAGTTTCTGATATCAATTTACAGGATTGTCCCTGAACAGCTTTGATATTTGACCAACATTAAGGAATTCTATGCCAGTTGTACACCCCGAGTTTAAAAGATCCATCGTTTCAACTCGGTTTAATGTTCGAGTGACTGGTTGTACAATTGACAATCAGCATTGAATGCCGTTTAAACTGAAGCCGAACCTGAACTGCCGATCTTCAGAGTTTAAACCTGGAAACACAACCTTGAAGTAGTTGCTTGGTGATGACTTATGTCGAAGCATATAATGTGGAAATCGATCTGTAACTTAAACGACAACTTGTACAACTGGCTCCAGATGACTAATCGTCCATAGCCGATCACTTCGAAGTTTTTGGGTCACTTGATCGATGATGTCGCCGATCCGAATACTGGGCCTGCACTGTTCATCGTGCACATTTGTGCGCTCATTTCGAAATTCTCGACACTCTTTTCGATCTTGTATGTCACTCGCACTTCAGGTCCATGTGCTGGACATAACTCGCGATGTATTGCAGCAGCGGAGGATCCTTCTGCCAGCAAAAATCTAATCACACCGCGCATTTGACAACTGACGGGATCTACGATTGTCTCGGTGATTGCGATCTGGTCTCACCGACTGGTAAACGACTGCTGCATCAAACCAACACTGCAGCAGTTCTCTAAAGAGTTAGTAGACAGCGCTTTATGCAAGAAACTTCGTTAAGGATTGCCATCCGTTAAATATTGGACACCGGACCTTAGTTTTAGAATATGCCGTATTTGTTTTGATATTCAGACAGAATGTAAATCCTTTTAAAATGATTGAGAGAATTGTATCATTCAAGTAAAGCAATTATTTTATGAGATAATATTTTTATTCTGCAATTGAATTGAGTAGTGGTTTTAATGCTGTTTCTCTTTTGTTACAGGTAAGTAACTGCAACTCTCGATGATGATACCGTTATTGACTGTAGAAGGTAAAGAGAAGATAGAGGTACTGGAACTTCCTTACCAAAAAAGGTATTTTATTTTTTCCAATGTAAATTTATCACGATCTATTCTTTAATGGTTTCCCAGCTTGTTACGTTATATTCATTTAACTTTTTATATATCGTTTATTTTTACTTTCTCGCAAACTCTTTCTCGCATACGTAGTATAGAGAGTGTGATGAAAAACTGCAAAGAAAATTGGCGATTTTTTGGCGGGAAAATTCGTATTGAGGTCCCCCATTTAGAAAAAGTGGATAATTCTTGTTCCCTTATGTAGTAAATTGGTTCCTCTATCAGGTTGTACACTGAGAATCCATATTTCGCGGGTCCTTGATACCAAAAAAATTGTTTACGGCCAAGTATTCGTCCCTTCTTCCGTGTGTCTGCCTGTGAAAAATGATAATGGTTAAACCGTAAACAATATTTTCATTTCCAAAATAGATATTCCTCAATTGATCTGAGCTATGTCGCAGTCCCATGAATTGTTGGGGGTTCGATTGCATGAAGCATCAAGGACATTTTCAAATTTTCCTAAAAAGCGCTCCAAATTGTTTTATTACAATTTTTTCTCGGAAAGAGGAAAGTATGCTTATAAAATTGCACATATCTGATTTTGTGAAATTCTCTGAATTTTCGAAAATTGCAAAGAACTAAAATTTTTTGGATGTCTTCCTAGAACTTCAATATCGAAGATAATTTTTTTTCTGAATAAAATCTATTCTTCAAAATTAAATCTTTAAATAAAGTCTTGTGCAATTTGTCAAATTATGAGTAGTTTTTGCATAATTTTGTGTGAAATAAAGACAATGTTCATTATTCCCTTTTAGTCTTTTAAAACAGTCTTATAAAGTATTGGCATATTTAAAACGTTCTTGTATAAGTGGGTTCAAGTGCTTCATATGGATTCTTATTAAGATTCTCGGAAATTCAAAGGTGTTCAGGTATATATGCTCAATCGCATTTTATCGTATGCATATCGTATTTTGAGACACTTCCGGTGACCATTTTCTCAAAAATCGCATGTTCTCTTGAAACGTTTAATAAGTGCTGTAGGCGCTGATTCACATGACGTATACCCCATTTTTAAGTATTTTTTGATTTTTTAAAAAATTGCCGAAATATAGTTTTTAATATCTCTTACATTGCAAACGGATTGCATAAAATAAAGAGATTAGAAAACCCACTAGTGCGAAAAGCCTGTGCCATTCTGCAGCACCAATAATTTATATCATTTCCGTGATTTCTTTCGGGGTTACAAGTGAAGATATGTGTGAATGCCGTATTACAAGTTACCTAACTACCACAGCAATGACGAAACTTTTAGTGCGGAAAGACTTTTTGAAACAATTACATTTGTAAGTAGTTATTTGTTCCACAAAGCACATATAAAAGTTACTTCTTCACTGACTACAGTAATCACTTAAGTGTTATTTTCGCTGTTCATTTTGCGTTTTAAAAATGTGGGAAAAGTCTACACTATCGTAGGTCTTCACCCATAATCATCACGTTAGATCTAACAAAAACAACATTTACTCAAGTTATGTGGAATATGTTACAGTGCTTACCGCATTTTGTAACAGCTCTCTGGTTTTTCTAGTTACTGTATATTAAAACAAACGCAAACAAGTGTAAGTCAACCTTAGCAACCGTTTTGATATTTTTGTAATTCTGAATTTCTTCCAATCATTTTCTTTATACGATATTTCACAGAAAAACGTTCAAGTGCAAACAGCTTATTGGATACGACTTGTAATGAAGTAGTATTCCGAGGCTTACCAGGAAAATTGAGCAGATGTGTCGCTTGCTGGTTTCAAAGAATATTTTCCATATAGTCATATAGATTTCACTACAAATGCAATCTCCCAACTATTTCGAAAGAACAAAAGTCTGCTCATTGGTTTGTCTTGAAAACCTCAATGATCCCAAATATTAGTTGTAAACCTCAATGATCTTAAATATTAGCAAAATGTTAGCTTCTACAATGACCAAATTTTGTTTCAGATTGACTTTTAGTGCATTTTGCTTTTGCCTTACTGGCATTCACCTACATTCTTCAACAAACCTGCTTACGTTGCTCAAGGCATGAATTGATGTCACTGCAGTGTCTCTGACCGGGAGGTCCTAGGGTTCGAGTCCGGACGGTAGCAGGATTCTAGACACTAGCTACATAGATAGGTCGAATTCAGCCGCTGACTGGAGGAGAATTCTAGCGGCCAGCTGCTCTATTCTGATCATATGTTTTCCGTAGTTTCTACGATCAAAACCAGATGAATGCAGGAGAAGTGCCCTACCAAATGAGCCACGAACATCACGCAATTTTTCCTTCCTCATTCTCTGTTCAATTCTCACCACTTACCACACACTTGCATTCACTACACTACCACTTATGTTGGGAAACCAGTCGTGAACTTAGAGCTTGTTCCGACTAGGGGGCGGAGCACAGCTGATGCACGAGTCCGATAGGTCGGCGCCGGATCTCGCCATTCCGCGGGGGAAGATCATCGCCACTTCACACGACAAAAACATGCACTATTCGTACGGGTCTGAGAGCTTAGCAGTTGACGACCCCAGAATCACTAAAGTAGAATAAAAACAAATCGTCAACAATTATCTTTCAATGTTCGCTCTTGACCCACTCGTCCCGCAATTTGGGCTTCGCACATCTCTCTTTGCTTTGCCCTTTGAAAGCCGCCTTTTGCTCGGAGCCCTGGCATCCTCTGGGTCGAGAAACCCCTTACCTCCCCCCACCCCCCACACTCCTACTCATTGCCGTCACGCCTCGCCCTCGCTCCCGACAATAAGCGAAGCACTTCCTCGAATTAGATTTGACTATAAAACGGCAATTTTAAAGCCACGGGAATGTCATAATGGAAATGCCAAAAGCTACGTACAGTGGACATCGAAATGGAAGTTTAAATAAAAGCAATCAAATGTGCAATTAGAACAGCGAGCAGACAAAGCCCTTGGGGCTCTTGTTTTTGAGCCACACTCTAGCGGTTTATGTGCAACTACTGGTATGAAATGACTAACCACAAGTTGCACAAGCGGTGGAGAAATGTTTGCAGTGCGATTCTGAGAAGGAGCAGCGTCTATTTAGAAAACCAGCTGTGCCAAAAATTACCCGCAGAACAGCAAAGGAGAAGATCGATATCTCGAGTGATAGAGTTAAATAATCATGATTTTTGTTTTTTTATGTTAACATAATATTCATACAATTCAGTTATTCAATAATTTAATATTTTTTTAAAACGATTAAAAGTGACGTTGTTAATTCGTAACATTTTCCTTCAAGAACTTTTAAATTGGCTGGTTAAATTACTTGCTTACGAGAAAAATAATAGTATATTTGATAATTATGCTCGATTTATAGTTCGATTGAGGTGTTTTTAAAATTTTAAAAAATCCTATTTTATTTCAAATACTACCTGTTTTCTCTATTCATAGCCATGATGTTGATTATTCTCTTCTTTCTCTTTGGGAAGGATTTTATCGAATAAAATTATTGAACTTAATAATTTATTTACAAACTGTCACAAAGACCTTGAATTCACTTGCAGTAAGAACCTGGTATGCAGTTCAGTTTAAAATATTAAAATGATTTTCTCTAGTTATAATCTGGATCATTTGAATGAGTCGTGAAAATAATTAACATACTGTATTTTCTAGCTTGATTTATAACTTTTGAAATTTTTGAATATTCAGTGTTCTACGAAAATGCAACCTGTGCCATTTTTAATCGTCTTTTACTCTATATTTTAAAACAATTAAAGAAAAAATGTTTTGTTAATTTCATACTTTTACTTTGAGAAGAAATTACGCGGAAACTACTGTTTTGAAAAAAATTGACATAACCTTATTTTTGAAATCTGTCAAAATTTTTGGTCTCACTCTTATTAAACCCTTGAGATATTTTCAAAATTTTGCTCAATTTGGGTTCAATTTGTAAAAAACCAATATCGTAAGAATAGAATGGATTACACGTATACCGATTACAGAAGAAACGCTTTTCACTAGTAACCTAAAATGTGGAAAATTGCAAAAGATTGAATCATTAAGAAATAATAAAATTTAAAGCACAAAAAATTGCTGAAAACAGTATCTCAACTTTGACGGGCAAGGTTCTTGACTGTGTTACATCATATTGCATCACCGAACACCTTCATACATCATTAAAAAAACCCTCACTCATTAGCAGTATTCATCAATATCACCAAGGCCTTCTTCGATCGAGTCTGGCACGAAGGGCTAATATATAAACTAAAATGAATTTGAACCTCAATGTTCCTATATAAAATCAGAAAATGCTTTCTTCCATTTGAATTTTTGCAGACGTAATAGAAACTCACACGTGAAATCCACGCCCCACAAGAGCAGGACTCCCACAAGGATACCTCCTCTCCCCAACACTATTCGACCTCTACACAGGAGACGTTCCAGATTGACCCAAATAGCCCAATTTGCGGATGACAGCAATCTATGTCCCATCCATCATTAAACTTCATAGTGTTCGAAATTCAAATTCATCTTCATACATGAGAAAGTTGGTTTTCAAAATGGAGGATGAACGTTAATCTTATCAAGACCGCCACTAAAATATTCACGTTCAAACCATATCCCCCTCCTATACAAATTAGAATACATAATAATATCATTCCGTGGACTTCAAATAATAAGGTAGTTAAATGCTTAGGACTGCACCTGGCCACCACCCTCAACTCGAAAACTAACATAGACAACAAAGTCCAGCAAGCCCAAATGAAACTTACTTATTATTAGTCCAGCAAACCAAAATATTATTATTATTATTATTATTATTATTATTATTATTATTGGAAATTATTAATTGATAACTATGAATAATTAATAAATAATTATACCACTAATAATATTATTAATTGTTTAATTAAATTAATAATACTAACACCGGGAGCGGTAGCTCAGTGCATCAACTGATGTCACTGCAGCGCCTCTGACCGGGAGGTCCAAGGTTCGAGTCCTGATGGCGGCAGGATTTTCGACACTAGCTTTTCAGCTAGGTCGAATACAGTTGCTGTCTGCGGGAGAATTCTAGAGGCCGGCTGCTCTGATCGGTAGTTTTCCGTGGTTTCTCCGATCAACACCAGGTGAATGCCGGAGCGGTACCCTACCAAACGGGCCACGGACTGCGCGTGATCTTTCCTTCCTCTTCCTTGTCCTATCCTCACCCCTTACACACACTTACACTAACATGCACTACACTACCACATATTTCAGGAGACCGGTCGGGAGCTTAGCGCTTGTCCCGACTGGGGCGGTGCCCCGCTGGTGGGAGAGTCCTGGTTAGGGGGGAAACGCCACTAGCCGACGGTAGGTCGGCGCCGGATCTCACCATCCAGCGGGGAAATATCACCTCCATCTCCCGAGAAAATAAAACATGCATCACACTTACGGGACTAATGACCAAAGCCGTTGACGTGTCCGGAAACACGAAAACATCAATAATAATAATAATGATAATGATAATGATAATGATAATGATAATGATAATGATGATGATGATATAAAAATATTGCAGATTGCACGTGCGCCTTAGCATAATCTATAACATTTTGAATTTTCGTCTTTATTGTAATCGATGCACCCGGGGATGGGAGTGCATCCCTATTCGCCAGAAGCGAATTTCCATTTTTTGTCGTCGGTGTATTCTCAAACGTACAAAACCGTCTTCCTTAGCGTGTCGTGTAGACGGGAAGCGGGGACGCTCAGGCACGGACGAGGACTTTACATGCGTCATGTGACCGAATGAGTTTCTCAGCATCGCTTATGTCACAGGAATCCCAGGGGAGGGGGCAGCAATACCGCAAGGAAAGTGATGCAGTTTCGGAGAAACGAACAGATTAACAAATCAGCTTTAGAGATAAGATCTTGTCAGAAATGGAAGTGGGAACCCTTTAAGAGAGAATCGAAGCCCATTAGTAAAATTATCTCAAGTTCCATATTCCTGGTTTCTGATATTGTAATTTTATGACAGTCGGTTTGATGTGAAATGTAAAAGAATAAAGTACATTCTAATGAAAATTAAATTTGAAGAATCAAGGAAGTGTAAATGTTCAATTAGAAAAGGTCTTATCTGGAAACGAAATTACATTTTCTGTTGAAGGACCAGAAAAAGAAGAAGCGTTAGGAAAAACTAGGTGCTACAAAATTGCACAGATATTCTCGTACAGTTAATATCCTGTTCTCTTACATCAAAATTGCTGTTATGTTGTGTTATTCAGAACATTCAGCAGCATATTAACAAAACTTTACAGAATAAAATTGTTGCGTTTTTTGAGAAAATCTAGTTTTTAATAATTTTAATATTGCTTATATTTCACTCAAAATTGCGGGAAAAGACTAATATTTTCAAAATATGTATACGACATTAGTTAAAAACGAACTGGGAAAACCAAATTTAATTTGAAGAAAAAAATCTTTATATTCAATGGCATAGATGTACGAGGGGATAGAGAAATGTCAAACTTTGGCATTTTTGAGAATTCAGGGGTAACTGTGGAAATCTCACGTCAGCAATCTGTATAAGTGTATTTTGCTTTATTCCTACAAGAATTCTGAAGAAAACAAATTGAAGCCGTTTTTGTAAAAGTTTTGAAAATGCTCCAGGGGCTTCTTTTGGAGTATTACTCTAATTGAGGTTGAAGAACCACTTCAACTGAGAGTTGACTAGTGCTGTTTTCTTTTCATACCATGGGTTATACGAGTGTGGTAATTTGTGCCTTCATAAGTACGCATTTATTTTTAAAAAAACATTGTGCCACCAAATTTAAGTTATGGCCGAACGTCGTAGATGGTGACCGGGTGTAGTGAATCAATGCCTTAGCACGATGGATTGCGTGTTCGGACTCCCCCTAGTTTTAGTCGTTTTCACATTTGCCTTTCGTGTCGTGGAGGTTCTGCTGATTCCAGATACGATGATCCCACTCATGTGTTTGAGTCTAATGTGTGGTTCCAAACCTACAAGCTTGGGTTATAGGAAAGGCATAGATTTCTGTAATTAAAACAACAGGAATAAATGGGTTACCGTACGCTTAGTGATATATCGCTTTTCACCCCAAACCTTCGCCTTTCATGTAGGGTTACCACCAGTACGACCATTAAGAGAACAGTTCTTCATTGAAATCAATTCTTTTCTCGTCCTTCTTTACATTTTGAATGTCGTCCTTGTAGTAGTAAATTTTTAACAGTTGTCATTTATTTTATCACATGACAAATGTCTGCAACGTTTTGTCGTTTATTATTTTATTTAGAATAGAAAACGTGAATATCCTTCTGAACGCTAACACACGCAAGTGACACACGCATGTATGATAGTGTCTTTATCCAGCGATTAAAAGAAAAGAGAGACGCTTGGACCATATTCATCTGCATTTTGTGAACGATTCTTTTCACCTGAATCGCAAATAATGGAGAGAAGAAAGAAATAGAACTGATGCTACTCTAAATTGAATATTTATAAAAAAATATGTTGTGTTGATACGTTTGTTTTTTGTTTTTTTGCGCTCATCGAGTGTCCTCTCTTGTACATGAACCATTGTCGGCAACCCTATTTTCACCCCGTTCTGCAGCTGCGAAAACGCTTGGTGACCGTCAGCGAATCAAGAGCATTGAGCGCCGCTCCGCAGCAATTTGTGCCGTGCGCGCTGCGGTCGCCAGATTTGGCCACCCTGGGCGGCGGCGTTGGCGGGGGCGTTGGCGGGGGCGCGGCCGCTACCAATTTAGCCGAGCCGGGCGGCCGGCGCGGCGGGCGGCCGCGTCAGCGACCCGCGGCGCCCGCGCAGGATGTGGCAGCCCACTTACTGGGCGGGCGGGGGCGGGCGGGGGCGGGCGGGTGCGGGCGGGTGCGGGCGGGTGCGGGCGGGTGCGGGCGGTGTGCCGGGCAGGTGCGGGCGGGTGCGGGCGGGTGCGGGCGGGTGCGGGCGGGTGCGGGCAGGTGCGGGCGGGTGCCGGGCGGGTGCGGGCGGGTGCGGGCGGGTGCGGGCGGGTGCGGGCGGGTGCGGGCGGGTGCGGGCGGGGCGGGCGGGGCGGGCGGGGCGGGAGGTGCGGGCGGGTGCGGGTGCGGGCGGGTGCAGGGCGCAGGTGCCAGGCAGGTGCAGGCGGGTGCGCGGGTGCGGAGGGTGCGGGCGGGTGCGGGCGGGTGCGGGCAGGTTGCGGGCGGGTGCGGGCGGGTGCGGGCGGGTGCGGGCCGGTGCGGGCGGGTGCGGGCGAGGGTGCTGTGGAGCGGATCGGGATGAGACAGGACAGGGAGGGGCGGGGCGGAGCGGCTCGGGACGAGACGGGGCCGAGCGTGTTGGGGAGGACGGGAGGCGGGTGCGGGCGGGTGCGGGCCGGTGCGGGCGGGTGCGGGCGGGTGTGCGGGCCGGTGCGGGCCGGTGCGGGCGCGGGTGCGGGCGGGTGCGGGCGGGTGCGGGCGGGTGCGGGTCGGTGCGGGCGGGTGCGGGCGGGTGCGGGCGGGTGCGGGCGGGTGCGGGTCGGTGCGGGCGGGTGCGGGCGGGTGCGGGCGGGTGCGGGCGGGTGCGGGCCGGTGCGGGCGGGTGCGGGCGAGGGTGCTGTGGAGCGGATCGGGATGAGACAGGACAGGGAGGGGCGGGGCGGAGCGGCTCGGGACGAGACGGGGCCGAGCGTGTTGGGGAGGGACGGGATAGGACGAGGCAGGTCGGGTCAGGGCGGGGAGGTCGAGAGCGGAGGGGACGGGACGACAGAACAGGATCGGACTGGACGGGAAGGAACGGGGCTGCCGGGACCGGGTGGAGCATGACGGGACATGATGGGACACGATGGGACAGACACGACGGGATAGGATTGGACAGGACAGGGCAGATCGAGAAGCGTCTGGACGAGACAGGAGGGGTGGGACAGGACGAGAGAGGTCAGGGCCGGGCAGGACAGGACAGACCGAGACAGATTGGGTCAGAATGGGACGGGGACGGGAACTAGGGCTGGGGCTAGGGCTAGGGCGAGCTGGGTGGCTGGCTCAGCAACGGCAGCCGCCGAATGTCCGAGAACGAGGCAGCAGTGACACGCAAACAGAAGGACCATGTATTGAGCGACATGTAAAGTAAGACATGGTGACTAATTTTCCCTTCAATATCACAGGTCAGATAAGACATTTAACTTGGTAATATAATTTATCAGGCAGCCTTAGAAATAGGGATGTGTCGTCAGGTTTAGTGCAGTGGAAAGCAATGTTAAAGCGATTCTGTGAAGTGCAACGGCTAAGTCAAATAATTATATTAATGTAATTTGTAAATAATTGTAAACAAAAATTTGGATTATCACTAGGAAAATTACAGAGATTTCCTTAGTATAATCTCCATAATTAACCATCACCGAAATGAAACCAATTGATGCTTACGAAGGTTACTACGAAGGTGACTGTAAAAGTAATGATGGATAATTAAATTCTTAAAAAATATAAAATATGAATTTGGGAGATCATGGTACGTCAGTATTTAATATATTCACGTTGAACATTGAGTTCTATATTCCGATAAAAAAGGAAAAGTAATATGCGCACGAATGATGAACATTCTTCAGGTGACGCCGCTTCGAAGACTATGGTGATGGCGATTTGACAACTTTGCTGTGGTCTTCCTCAGGGCTAAATTACGCCAGAATGTGGGAAGACCATGAGGCTAAGAACTCGCCTGTTTTGGGGATATAGCCTCCCTTGTGATTTTGAAGACAACTGTATAACCGAATCTAAAGTCAGGTTATTAAGTTGGTGTATTGGACGTCTCACAACCGGAACCCGCGGAGGCGATGAAAAGACAAGAACTATTTGTTTTCAGGCAGGGAATGCATTCTGCCAACCTACTAAAGGAAGTTTTTCTGACTGGTGTTTCCGACGAGCATTCCCTAGAAGAATAATCTTCAAAAGTAGTTGTTTTTTTTTTTAAGAGAAGAACCTGATTAAATAGTACAGATTGATCTATTGTTTTAAATAAATGAATCAATTTGAAGTTGGCAATCTACAGAGTACTGTTGTTTTAATTTGTACGACTCCTATCGATTAATTTACAGTTGTCTCGAACATCAACGTTGAAACCTCCAAAATAAACATCATTGAATTCACTAATTACTTGTTACTAGAAACTTACTACTTTGTGAAATTAATTGCAGATTGTAAATACTTAAAAATACTTGTTTTCGCAAATTTGTGATATAACAACTGATGGAATTTATTTATTGAGTCAGATCTCAGAGAAAACTCTTTATAAATTAATTGGCAATTAATTTTCAAACAAATACCAAGTAAATGAGATGAAATTTCGTCGAAAAAACAGAGTTAATTAAACTAATGATTCAAAAAAGGAAATGATAGTCATATAAGGGTTTTAATTACTGTGGCCAATTCCTAAAGAATTGTATTACTAAAATGGACTATATTGATCGAATATTTCACAGTATGTTACAGTATATTAAGTAGTATTTTATGTTACAGTAGCCACAGTATATTATTATTATTATTATTATTATTATTATTATTATTATTATTATTGTTATTATTGTTATTATTATTGTTATTGTTATTATTATTGTTATTATTATTATTGTTTGTTGTTGTTGTTGTTGTTGTTGTTGTTGTTGTTGTAGTAGTAGAAATTGTTGCAGAATCTTAAGACAATTAGGTTTGTAAAGTAGTCTCCTTAGTGAATGAAATATATTTAGTTATTTATTATAGTTCACATAAGTCTATTGAACCACATACATACGTAGCTGAATACAGATAACAAATAACTACCAAACACTCATACATGACCGGAATATATCGCCATTAAGTATTATGAGATTGCTTCTCTGTAGTACTAATTTTCTTATATATATTACTAAATTTTTATACGCAAATTTTGAAATAACACTAGGCAGCTTCTAGGCTTCTGAAATGTGTCTATGGGTTCGTTAGATACCCAGAAACTCGGAAAGAATACAAGAGTATTCTTTCCGAGTTTCTGGGTATCTGTAATATGTAATATGCATGTATTACATATTTATTAGTAATTTCCAAGGTGAGCAGAAATTTAAAGAAACAAAGTAGCCTTCAGCTTCGTCTGTGGTTTCGTTACTTTTCCAGGAACTTGGAGAAAATCTAAAAACAATGAAATAGTTTCGATTTTGACTGAAAAATGCAAATATTCAATTTTGTTTTTTCGCCTATTCTCACATTGAGTGTACTAACTGAATTCTCCTGTGTATGATTTCTTACGACACACACACACACACACACACACACACACACACACACACACACACGTCATGCGGTAGCAAGGTTTCAAGGAAGAGGACGCCCGTTATTCAATATCTAGTATTCACATGTTTGTTTCGGAGCATCAATTTTATTAACATTTGTTGTATGCAAAGAACTGCTGTACTGACTATATTATTGCAGTTTTTATGAAGACTATTTCTAGACTCATTATTTACTTGTATTGTTATAATTGTTATAGTTATGATTTTTTTTGTTTGTTTTGAATTGTGCTTCCATTGTTGAGAAAACTATTTTGTGTGGTTTTCCTTTTAAGTATTTTTGCTACTGCAGGCTATTATTATTATTATTATTATTATTATTATTATTATTATTATTATTATTATTATTATTATTATGCTAGGAGCACTATTTGACATAAATGCTTTCTTTACTAAATATTGCCAATTTTGTAATGTTTAGTGACTTACTGATTACATATTTTGTTGACTAAACGCTGTTTAGTGAATAATTCTCGTATGAATGGGTTTCAAAGTGGCAATCAAAAGAAGCAACGTGCGTGAAGAGCACTATGTCAGTTGCCAATTCCGTTCTTCAAAAGAGATGATACACTCCAGCAGTGCCGATTGTGTTTCATTATTGGCAATCGAGATGAAATTGCTTCCATTCCAATGACATTACCTTCCCTCATATTGTAGCTGTCTCCCAAATGAGAGTTTTTTTTGGAGAGATGTAGCAACCAACTACCAAAACAAAGCATCTCAAAACACATAGGACATCAAAGATGTGTTACTGGAAATACAAAACGAAAATGTTCTAGCTTTGAATATGATCTGGGTAATATATACTGTGTGTAGGTATGTATGTATGTATGTATGTATGTATGTATGCATGTATGTATGCATGTATGTATGCATGCATGTATGCATGTATGCATGTATGCATGTATGCATGTATGCATGTATGCATGTATGCATGTATGCATGTATGCATGTATGCATGTATGCATGTATGTATGTATGTATGTATGTATATTGAATGTAAATCAACAAAACAGTGCTTCATATTGTCAATGAAAATCTGAAAGCATTGTTTATATGGGAGTTTCATAAATTAGTTCTTTTACGGTTTACCAGAAATTCGCTTCATTAGTCTCAAGTAATTCTATTTCTTTTATAATATGCATCAATTTGGTATGAGTGCTGTTGATAAAAGCAATGTGACGGAATGTGACACAATGCGGTTATATGTGTACATTTCATAATGTTTGTTGGTGTCAGAATAGATAAGTGAATTAGGAAAATAGTATGTTGGTTTCTGTTTGACGGTGACGGATGAACAAACTTGTGAATGATCCGACGTGTTCTGGAAAGAAAGGGTCTGGCGTAAAATATTGTGACATCACAAGAAGTATGGATTGTGGTGGGAGTGACTTTATGACGACAGGTCATATTTGAAGAATACCAAAATCAATGAATGTGACATGTGTCAACCTCATGTGACAACCTTCAGTTCAGACGTAACGGTCATACAGCCCTTCGAAGTCGATAAAGGGACGACATTGGGTCACTAAGTTAAAGAAGAAATGAAGACGGCAAATACAATGAAGTCTGATTATCGAGCTTTATGCATTAATAAGCGTTTATGTATTTTGTACAATTTTTCCATTCTTTGTTCTAAAAGCGTTTAAATGAAAGATATTCATAATAATTGTCAAATAGACAGTTTAAAAACCTAAATATAGTTAGTAAATTATATTTTTTTGTAAATAGTTGGTCTTAATTTTTTGATTTAGTTTAATTTATAGTTAATGATTGTCAGACTATATTTTTCTGTTTTGTATGTGTTCATAAGATAAGATATTAATTTGCTATTATTTGTTTCCATTAATTTTATTTTGAAGAAATTATGTTTTCATTACAAGTTATTGTTTTTCTTAAATCTATTGTTTTCTTTCAGTAAAATGTAAGAGTAATGTCACTGGTATATACTGCAGTATAATAACTAGCGTTCATTTTTAATGAACATTAGGTTGATTTTAATTTGTCAAATCCGTATTGGAAAATTAAATTAAATTGAGAATCGACTGTTCTCATTACGGTACACGAAAGCAATAGGAAACTATTCAAGGTTGGAAAATATAATTTAATCGAGATTTACAAAGTTTACATTGACACGTCAATGGAAAAACCATTTTCATGGCAAAATTATTTTCAAGAGATTATTGTCGTGGAGACAAAAATGGAAAATATTGCTCATTGCGATATGTGTAAAATGATCGATGAAACAGTGATGAAATGAAACAGTGATAAATAATTCTCAGCTATGAATGTTTTTCACCTGAGTGATGTTTTTTATTTTTTTAACTCAAATTCATTAATTTTCAATTTTTCATTTTAAATGGCAAACACATTTTTCGAATGTTTGAAGAACAATAAAATAAATTATTATTGTTATTGTATATAATCGTAATAGTGAAGTGGAATCTATTGTTAAGTAATTGAATAGTCTCGTTTGTTTCCTCCTTCGGGTAAAGACGAACATAAAAATACTTATATTTGTTTTTTGACAATTGCTATGTGTACCTTTTTCATGTAATAGAGGAAAAGAGGAAGATGGCAATTGGGGTAAATAAATTAACCATCAATTGTTCGTTTGTAAACTAACTCAAAGAAAACTGCGTAAAATTATGTGACTAATCCATACTATTCTAGAGTTCTCTGTGTTCATGAGAGGACAGCAACTAGATTAATGTTCAATCATATAAATATAATAAGATATAAATGAATCCTTCTGGGCGAATAGAAATCATTTATGAGTATTAGCCCCATCAAGATTTAAATCTTATTTCATTATTTGTGTCATAGTTTATTTAATCTATTGCCAATATGTCCAACGAAAAGAAATTAAAATGAAACAGTATGTGAATATTTCTAGCACGTTCAAACCCAGACTCTTTCATTGTTAAATAGATGTTGACAGGGGCTCATAACGAATGAGTTAACTCATAACGATTCATGCAAAGTATTAGACGCAAAATTTAAATTTACAAACATGTGTAATCTACCTCGTAAGTTCAGTGTATCTAAAGAAATAAAGACCAGTGCAATCTTCGCATTCAGAATCTATGAATAACATCATTCTCGTGCAAACACACAGTACATTTGCTTCGCTTTTTTGTTTCACGTATTCGGGATACGAAAACAGTTCACTGTCCAATAATCTTGAAGGTACGCACTTCAAGGTGACTATCAACCCGACCGTGATCTCATTCTTTATCAGAAATTTTGCTGATAGTCTATGTTACATAAAAGAGATCTGGTTTTATCCTCTCCTTGTGTTGATAAACTTTCTTCCAAGGAGTAAGTGCATCCGCAGTAAAGTGGTGAAACTTTGTCCTCTCTAGGGAGCAGCTTCGTTTGCTTTCTTCGCTTATACCTCTTGCGCCACTGGAGGAATTTCTTCTCTCTTGTTCGTAAGGCGCCAGATGTGTTGAGGCAGGCATGTGCCTCCACCTTCTCTCGAAAGTAGAAACTTACACCGATAACTTAGTTATGCGGCATTGAAGTTATACTTTGGTTTTCGTAATGTGGCCGACGATGTTAGATTATTGTTACACCTCTCCCTTATAAAATGAATATTTTTAATAAATTCGTGAACGCCCTTCTCAACGGGTCTCATGGCCTGACATGTGCTTACCACTGTTGAAAAGATTCATGTTATAAGGCAGGAGGTGTAAAAATGACCTAATGTTATCGGCCACGTTACAAAAACCCAAGTATAAGATAAGGCATTTTAGATTTAAAGCACCAGAAAAATTAGATATTTTGGAAACAATGTAAAGAAATTGATATTACCATTTCATCTAAAACATTCATTGACATATCTTAAATCTCTAAAAATTTAATTTGAACGTTACAAAATCGAGTATTTGATGTAAATTTTCTCTTGGGTGAAAAACGAAATTTGAGGTAATACATTATCAATTGTAAAACTTTCAAATCAATGGTATTTAAGTACATGATTTTATATTCATAATATTTTAATTCCAAAAAAGTAGGAAATAGTTTATTTTCATTTTTTAATACGATATGTCTTTTTCATTGTGTCATTTCTTCCTGTGCGAGAACTAGTGTACTTGGAATTGAATATTCCAGAGTTCTAAATCGATGTTCATCGCAAAGATTTAGTTGGCCATTTTATCAATAGCAGTTTTCAATTCATTCTTTAATATACATATTATATTTCGTTTTGTTGAACTATTGACATTTAACAGCGTGACTTAATTTTCTGTTTATTGCTAATAATAATATTATTGCATCTTTTTGTTTTTACTGATGAAAAATAGGAACCCGTCCTCGAGGATCAAGCAAGAGAGAGCGCATAGTTACTGAAGCAATGGCTCCGAGGCGGCGCAGGTTTGATTCCCAGGCGGGACTGGGAAGTTTCCCCATTTTCTTTCGTGTGCATTGTGTCACAGATGTTCTGACGTCCGGTTTACTGCAAATCCAAGAAGCCCTTGTGTTTGTTGGTATCTGGTGTGAAGTGTGCGACGTACCGTCTCGGACGGTGAAGAAGAGAGTCACTAACTGAAGTGGAAATCTTCAAAAAACTAGGAAAAGTCAACTATTAGGTCTTTTTTCAATAAAAAAAAACGTGACTGTAAACACAGAAAGCGGGCATACGAAGGCGAGTGGCAGCAGGTGGACGCGGGAGGCCGTGGAGGGCGGCCCGAGTGGTCGAGTGGGTGAAGTGGTCCGGCGAGGGCTGCTTTGATCCGGCGCCTGCACAATGCCTCCGCCGCGCGCCGCTCCTTGATGGAATACTTGATCAAAACCAGCCCTGCTCCAAAAATGATGAGTGCAGCGGAGTGTGGGTGGGGGGCGGGTGATGAGAAAGCAGAGCGGGGACGATGTAGAGGAACGGTGCCACGAGAGGAAGGTGAACGGGGTGGAGTGGTGCGGGGAGGAGAGTGAATGTGGATGCGGGCCGGAGAAGGTTGGTTGGTTGTTAGGAATTGCGTGCGCATCAACTTCTAAGGTCATTAATGCCGTAAGTGTAGTGCATGGGACGCGGCAGTGATCTTCCCCCGCTGGATGGCGAGATCCGGCGCCGACCTACCGTCGACTAGTGGGGTTTCCCCCTAACCAGGACTCTCCCACCAGCGGCGCACCACCCTAGCTGGGACAAGTTATAAGCCCCCGACCGGTCTCCCGGCATGTGTGGTCGTGTAGTGCATGTTAGTGTGTGTGTGTGTGTGTAAGGGGTGATGAGACGACAAGGAAGAGGAAGGAAAGATCGCGCGCGGTTCGCGGCCCGTTCGGTAGGGTACTGCTCCAGCATTCGCCTGGTGTAGATCGAAGAAACCACGGAAAACTACCGATCAGAGCAGTCGGCCTCTAAGATTCTTTTCCAGACCAATTGAATTCGACCTAGCTGACAAGCTAGTTTTGACAATATTGGCACTATCGGGTCTGGAACCTGGGATCTCCCAGTCAGAGGTACTTCAGTGACATCAGTTGATGCTCTGAGCCACCTCTCCCGTTGAGCCGGGCAAGAGGAAGTGATTGGCTGGGTACAGGATATGCAAGAGCGGGGTGTAACTGGGAGGTGGAGGGGATTGGGAGAGGGGTGCGGGGATTGAGGCGGAGGTGGGGAAGGGGACGGGGATGGGGGCGAGCACGGGGGCGGGGACAGGGCGGGGTGAGTGGAGGACGGAATTTGACCGAGCGGAGCTGGACCAAACTCGAACCGACTCTTCTCATTTTTTCCTACGTTATTTGCCGATTACTTGGAGTCCAAAGGAACAGATCTCCTTTATATATAAAGAGATGATAGATGATAGATATAACGATGCTCTTAGAATCAGCAAGCAAACGTATTTCTCTAATAATTTAAACTCGTTCAATCTTGACTCATGTATGTATTAGAGTTGAAAAATCGTTGTTTACATCGGTCTCTACAATGCACTGCTATTGTGTCGTAATTTATTCTCGCGTTTCAAGTAAAATATAAAATGAGAAAAAAATTTTGATAAAATATAAAAAAAGACTAGATCTCTCGGGGGTTATCTAATTTGAAGAAAATTCAGTGATCGGCTTAGACGGTAGTGTTATTCATAGACAGGGAAATGGATGGACCAACGAAGCAGTTTTTAAACTCAGTGTGTTCTTTACCTTATGTGTGGGACCTGACAGTCCCTTTCGGTTCGTTCATTCTTAGGGAGTAGGGCATATGGCTGCGTCTAGGTTACAACAGCTTTGACCTATACTGCCTCCGCACATTGCCATCGGTTTAGCATTCTTGGACGTCCGAATCGGCCACATCGTGTTGGCCGTTTTCAGACATTATTCTCTGGTTAGATGCGTCACCTATTATTCCATAATTGCCGGAGTAAACCATGTTCTAGTTCTCGGATTTGGTGGAAAAATTGTTACAGATGTGAACTAAAATATATATGAATTATATGGCTCGCAGGTTAATTAAATATTATTTTTTCGTTCGCTTCCATGCAACAGCTGCAACAACCTGCAACGAGCTGCAACGAACTGATTTGCGGAGCCTTGATGTAAATGTACAGCTTCTGCACCTCAACAAGGAACAACGGTACGGTTCAGCAGCTGCCGATTGGAATGGTAAATAGCGAGAGTGATTGATGGTATCTACTGTCGCCGTAATCTCTCTATTTTGCCTAACCTCTTGATAGAAAATCGGTAATAAAATGAAACGAGAAACACAATATCCACTTGCGGTTCAGGTAAATGACACGTGTTCTACTCGCATGGCCGGCAGTGGTCTAGAGGCTCCAAACGTCCGGGTAATCTTGCACAGGGAGCTAGGTTTCATCAGTACAATACCCTCATCTGGACGACGGATTGCTGGTTGGTTGGGCGGTTGAACGATTGGTTTGGACGGTTGAACGTTTGGTCAGCTGTAGGACTGAACATCTGTAGGTTTGGACGCCTGTAGGTTTGGACGCCTGTAGGGTTGGACGACTGTAGGGTTGGACGGCTGTAGGGTTGGACGGCTGTAGGGTTGGACGGCTGTAGGGTTGGACGGCTGTAGGGTTGGACGGCTGTAGGGTTGGACGGCTGTAGGGTTGGACGGCTGTAGGGTTGGACGGCTGTAGGGTTGGACGGCTGTAGGGTTGGACGGCTGTAGGGTTGGACGGTGTCCACCGTCGCCGCATGCAGCTTGGCGCGCTGGGATGATTAATTTCCCCCTTCGGCGCAATTACCCTTCGCCCGTGCCTCTCTCGCGGCATTTGTTTCCCGCGCCGCCAAAAGCGCAGGGCTGTTTGCTAATTACGGAATCTCATTTCTCAAGTGTCCGATGCACATGCGGCAGGCACGACACATTGGGGTCCAACAGCTACCTACATGCTCTTGTATGGAAACATCCGTGGTGTAATGAAAGAGAAAAAAATACGACAGGGACATTCGATTGTGCCTTGGGTAAAAAAGTACTGCATTTTGGAGTTTGAATTTTGACGTTTTTCCACCAGAAAAGTATTTTAAACATTAGTTTTGATTAGTAGTGAAGTCTACAACGGCAGTGATTGCTTTACTTTTTAAAGAAACATGGGTTCTAATTCCGCAAGGATAATTTCACGTGTTTGCGGCACATGTAGTCATTTCATAACTTTACGTGTCGCATTATAAAATGCCAAAATTATTCATCAGTATTGGTCTCCAGCAGCAGCAATAGGAAACTTACTGCTGAACAAAACAACAAAAATGGTTTTCCAAAAAGTACCCACACAGAAGAAACAATCGGGAAACACTGCAATAACTTAAGTACTTTAGCAAATCGTCGTTACGAATATTGCAATGACATAACGTGGCTTACAACGAATACTACGGTAAACGTTTTACATTACACATTGCATAAAAAGTTCTTTATCTAAAACGCAACACGTGAATAGCAAATATTAATAACGAGCGGCCTCTTTCTTGGAGTCTAGCTGTCGCATCGTCACACGTCGTAAGGAGTGACGTACATATTGAGTATTAAGTCGGTACACTCAGTACGAGCATAGGCAGAATAACACAACTAAATATGAGCATTTTCAGTAAAAATTGAACTGTTCCATTGATATTGCATTATTACGATTTCATAGCTATTTAACAAAACAATAGACACTTCTTACATGCTGAAAAGTTTTCTGTCGATTTGTGAATGTAGATTTACATCTTGTAATTCAATGTTAATTGCTAAGTGGTTCTGCGGGCCTCCTCGACCAAGGAAATTGGGAGCGGTAGCTTAGTGCATCAACTGATGTCACTGCAGCGCCTTTGACCGGGAGGCCCTAGGTTCGAGTTCCGACGGCGGCAGGATTTTCGACATCTTTTCAGCTAGGTCGTCAGTCTGTCTGGAAGTCTGTCTTTTCAGTCGCTGTCTGGAAGAGAATTCTAGCGGATGGCTACTCTCATCTATAATTTTCCGATCAACACCAGGCAAATGCCGGAGCAGTACTCTAACAAACGCGCGCAATCTTTCCTTCCTCTTCTTTGCCCTACCTTCTTTCCATGCACACACACAATTACACTAACATGCACTACACTATCACACATTCCGGGAGACCGGTCGGGAGCTTAGAGCTTGTCCCGGCTGGGGCGGTGCCCCGCTGCTGGGAGAGTCCTGGTTAGGGGAAAACCCCGCTAGCCGACGACGGTAGGTCAGCGCCGGATCTCGCCATCCAGCGGGGGAAGATAACCGTCATCTCCCGAGGAAACATGCACTACACTTACGGGACTAATGACCTAAGCTGTTTACGCACCCGGAATCGATAACCAACCAATCAATCGGCCAAGGAAGAAATTTCAGCGGCAAGAACCTTCCAGCTTCCTCGGTTCAGCGCCTCGGAGAGTCGACGGGCGTTCGAAATGGAGTGTTTGAAGAATAGTTTTCGGACTCGGAAGAGTAGTTTTTTACCCGCGGTTTGCCTTAAGATGTTCCCTACGGTGTCACATGGCAGCTGTTCATACGGAGTCGTGTATAAACGAAAAAAGGCGACTGCTACGATTACCTAAAACACTATACTAGGCAGATTTAGTTATTTAACGTCAAAAATCAATTAAATGTTTGTGACGTACTGCGGGGAGAAGTACTATCTGTGGAAGTTGTCGCGAGCTTCGGGATCCCTATCAAACTCATATTGTATTATTATTCTAATGAAGTTTAATTGTGAATACAAGTACTAACGAGCGTTTTGACAAGAATTTATAAGACCAGTTTGTGCACAGAAACATGGCAACCCCCTGACATCTATTGTTAATAAAAAGCGTAGCTACGATCAATAATAATGGTTGATAAAACGTCAGTTTTTTCAGAACATGATTTCAACACTTAGAAACATTTTTCCAGAAGAAAACCTTACGTTCAAAATATTGATGTCCTACATGTATCTTAGACACTTGTGTAATTTTTCTCATCATTCTTTATTTTGTGAGTTGCCATATTATTGGTCTCAAACCCTCAATAGTGAAAACTGTACTCGGAAAGTCAGAAATAAATACAAATGTTTCGAAATCAATTCGTCTTCCTAAGGCGGTGGAAGGATCGCAATGGAATTAAATTAAGAAATCAACCAGCGTGTTATGTTCTTCATTGCGTAACCCTCACGAGGAGATCATTTGGGTTCGGCTTTTCTGGATTCCTTCACTCCGTAGTGAGGATGCACAGAGACGTGTAGATTTTGTAATTCTATGTGAATTACTTTATTTTCTAAATTGAAAGTGAAGTATAGTAATGTTTATTTAAAGGAACGCGTTTCGCTTTTTCCCCTTAATACGGATATTGAAGGGGGCTGATGTTGTGGGAAGGGGGATATTGTTGTGGATATTAGTCCCGTATGTTTTCTACATGTTATATCTTTGAGATGGGGCTATAGTCCGCCCCCCTCTAGTTGTCCGATTTAAATGTAGTTTCTCCTTAAGGTCACAAGCTGGGAGGGGAAGGAGAAAGGGTCACTGTCATCCAACCGAAAGCTTCAATACCAAAAATGTAAGTCGTAACGAAACTATTGTACCGGCATTCTCCTGACTTCATACTGTTAGCGTACTGCTCCGGCATTCTCCTGGCATTGATAGGAGAAACCACGGTAACTCTGGATCAGAGTAGCCGTCCGCTAGAATTCTCCTCCGGACAGCATCTGAATTCGACCTAGATAAACTGCCACCGTGGAGGCTCCAACCCTCGGACCTGTCAGTCAGAGATGCTGCAGTGATAGCATTAGTTGCCTTGACCCATTTCCGCCGGTGGAGGGGAAAACGGAATGTTGCATTTCCTCTTGCGAGAGTTCTTGCAGAGACACACTAGTATTTATCTATTACTTGCCTACTCTTAATCTCAGCGCATATAAAATATGTAAGGAATTGTCAGAGAAATTAATTGTGCCGGGCATATGCCCGGTTCTTTTGCATGCCACAAACACGATATGGTTCACAGAGAATTTTCTATTTTTCGGAAACCTACACTATTTTAAATGTATAAGAAAATATCGCAGATATTGCCAGTCAAGGTGTAGGCATCTATTTCAAATCTCTGATTTTAGAAAAAAAACGTTTGAAATAATTGTAAATCTGTTGTAAATCTATCCTTTCGTAATTTTGACTATCTCTGAAGCAACATCCCAATTGCAAAATTTGAAATCGGCTATATGTATTTTAAATGACAACTATCGTCTCTCCGCTGCAGGGTTTACCAGTAGGAAATCTTCTAGCGGAGCCTCATCGACATATTGAAGATCTCTTAGAGAGATATTCCTTTGATCTCTTCTTATTTTTCTCCTTTAAAACTCTAACATTACCTACGCAGCTTTCAAGGCTCGTTTAGTAATACTTCAGGGCCAACCGCTTCCAAAAGCCCGCTCGTTGAAGGCGTTCTAAGGAAGAGAGAAAAAAACTATGAGAGGTTTCTCAAGGGAAAGGGGATTCTCATTCAGTGCTCATTTAATTAATGCGCAGGAAAGTATTTACACTTTTCGCTCAGCAAAATTTGAAGTAATAAAATTTACTGCATAGCACACATTAACTCAAAAAGTATATAACGAAATTTGATACGTTTTTAATTCGATTCAGGTCTTTTGATCTAATAGTACAACAATGCAAGCATGTAAGCATAAAATATAGTAAGCTTTTATTACGCATTTTGACCTCAAATTGCTATAGAAACTATTTTTTTCTAGAAAGTCTGAGCATTCGTTTCAAGATTACTTGAAATAAATAATTAAAAGTTACCCGTTAATGATGCTGTTCCAATATCTTTATAAAATGAGGTTAAACAGCTCCCAAACAACTTTGGAATCGTTAATTTATTACGTATATAAATATTAATAATTTATTCTCAATTTCTATTGCATTCTGTCACCAATCGGAATAAAAACATTGTAGAATGAAGAATATATGTGAATATATGTTTTTTCCCGTCAGGAACATATTTTTATATCTCTTACTGATGAATCTGAATTAAGGTTATGGTTTTGAAATACCCATGTTTATTTTGCATCTCTGGTAGTTCTTTGGTAAAACAGTTATGAAATTCAGATCTATTTGAATGACCATTGATGAATTGGGAATTAAGTGGATGGCTGTAATTAAATGTGTCGGTAAGTTTTAAAAATTTTTAATGAACAAACTTTACCGAGGGACAACAAATACTTACATGCAAACATACAATATTCAAATTGCCTTGATGGTTGATATAATATGAATTGTTTAACTTAAACTAAATACAACCGCTGCTGCGTTTCCAGATGATAGCTTGTAGATTCCGTTAGCTCGGCACCACGAGGAACAAGACACCGATGATTTGGCGTGTTATTGCATCAGCTTAGTCTCCACATGCGTAACACTTCTTCGTTTTACCTTTACACAGTTGAATGCTAAGTTTTATCATTAGACAATTGAATAATTACTCGATCGACAAATTATTAATAGAAGTTGGAGTAGAAAAATGAGATAAATTAACGTTTTTAGGATTGTACTGTGAGTGAGCGCTTGGGCTCGTGTTCTCGCTCGACCGCCAACGGTCACACACTTTGTCAGTTAACGGCTCCCGGTCGCTCGGCCGCTCGGCGTGTGCTATAGACGTTCTTTGATGAAAGACAGCGTTTTGTAACATCCCGCGTTGCCGCTCGGCCTGCACTATGGACGTTCCTTGATGAAAGAAAGCGTTTTGTAACGCTTATATTTCGAGTATCAGAAAATATCGCCGTGTCTTTGTGCCTATACCCTATTAATGTATAAAAAAAATTAAATACCAGCAGGTCTGTTACTTGGTAGACATGATTCTACAATTTTACAAGCATAGTGTCCAACAAGAATCTTTGAACTTTATTGCTTTTCAATAACACTATTTAAACAGTTGTATTTAATTATATTGCTTCTAAATAGTCATAATTTGAACATCGGTTCTTGAAAATCCAAAAGTAAAACAAATAATAATTTACGTTTTTCGAATTTCCCCTTGTCTCTACAATAGACCGTTGTGATATCTTACGTGTTTACCAACACAGTTTCTCGATCCCTGTCCTTCCACAGAGCAGTAGAGCTTTAGAAACCAACGTAAGGAGCTCATTCTTGGCCACCAAATTGAAGAGTCTGGAAAGAGTCGTGTATTTTCGGAACAAATGATTCAAAAGAATTATTAGAAAATATTTTGATATTATTATAGTAAAATATCATATATACGCTCTAAGATACCATTTTCCGCATTTACAATCAGAAAACTTTTAATGTAGGTGGAAAGTTAGCGCTTGGGGCTTTGCTTTTCAACTGAAGTTGTTAGTGTCCTTCCATATTATTTGTTGCCACCCCAAGAAAATCATCACGTAAAGCCAAAATAATATATTGGCGAAGATACATAATAGGTTCGTGACTTACCCAACGTTTGGGGAAACAGATTGTCGAAAGCATTGTAAATGATTAAATTTACCAAAATAAATATTTCGTTTTATTCTTTTCCGTGTTCTTATCAGACGAGTGCTGTGGCTCCCACTCTATTTTGATTGGGTGTCCTCTCTTTTAATCTTACGTCGCACAGCCACGTACAGGATTCATGTCATTTCCAATATGTGAAAGCAATTTTGATATTTTATTTTATTTTAATATTTTAAATGTATTGACAATCGATAATTTATGGGTGATAATCATTTAACAATGCAGCAGAATGTAATGACAAAAATTTCATTCCTATCTATATATCTGAAAGTTGCATTTATTTTATTATTTTGGGTGATATCGTTATTTTGAACATAATGCACTGCGCATTTGCAGAGTATTCATAGCATAACTTTTTAATCAGCCTGCTTGTTCATTCAGAACAAAATTTTCTCCCGAATTTGTTGAATAATTTATTTGAAGGTATTTATTTCTTAATCCACTTGCAGTTGCAGCTTCATTACTTAGCAATAATTCAAATGAAAGTTCCGAAAAGCTGGCCGTGTTTCCTGTTTGAAATTAGAGAGCAACATAATTCATGGCCGTTTCGTGACGTTGGACGGCGGTTTAGGACGAGCATCTAAGAAGTGTCGTAAGCCTTATTGATTTCCATTACATAAATCGTGTCCATCGGGAAAGGCCAAATGATGTCACAATTTCATTGTAGATTTGTTTTAACAAAACGTTTTAAATGGAATGTGCTCAGAGACACATAAGTTAGTATCAAAGTGTAATTTTTTTCTTAAAAAATCTCTTCGAATTCGTGACCACTAAAAGAATACTATCACCGACAATTTTAATAAACATTATTACTACAGCTATAGCTATAGTAACAGTATATAGTAGCTGTAGCTATAGTAACAGTATAGCTAGTAGAGAGTATAGCTAGTAGTAGCCCTACCCTCTTCGGTTCGCTGCTTACGTTCTTGTAAACAATTTTGAGATCGAAACTATGTTTATTCAAAGGGCCTCTAAAGACTAAAGCTTTTGTCTCAGTGTTGTTGCAAGACCATTCGCTGTTTAGTCCGTTTTATCAGGTCACTGTTGCTCGTATATCTTCAGAAGACATTAAATCTCTTTTATTCCTTTTCGGTTGTAGCCTTCTTCTTTTCTCAAAAATGTTGCTTATGAAGATAAAAAGAAATATTGTTGTACCTCAAGTCGGCGAAAAATACGAATCCCTTTCCTAAATATGTCTGTGAATCAAAATATTTTCCCTTTCTTTTCTCAAGTAGACTCATTTGTAGCTTTTGGACACCATATTGCTTCTTCTCATTCGTCTCGATAGTCATATCGCGAAAGTTTCTGGTCAAAATTGCTACTTCGGTAGAAATATTCTGCTCTCACAACCGTACTTATACATCAGCACGCCCTACACATGACTTTTTGAGTTTTGTTTCTAATTGAGCTTATTATTTGTAATATTTTTCTGCTATGAGTGAAAGTATTTGTCAAATGTAAATCTTATATAGAATGTATAAGCATATATGTATATTGCTTGTAGCACAATGTCACTGTAGCGTATTAAAAAAAAGGTTCTATTAAGTATACAACATATTGAGAATTAAACATTGTTTTATTAACCTTATGAAATTTACGTTAATCACTACTATGAAAAAAGTATCACGTATGTTTAATAAGCTTTATAACTAGACTATATAAAGTTATTTATTTATAAAACTGTAGTCAAATAGTTATAAAGCAGTAATAAAGTTAATAGAAACAACAATATTTTGGATTAGTGATCATTTTCTCCTCGCATTATTAATATGCATGTGTAGAATATCTTGGACACTTTTCTGAAATCCTCGAAAATCGCTATCATTAAATGAATGTTAAAATAAGATTTTTCAAACACATGTAATATTATTGTGTAATTAATCGATAGTTGTTTTCATTATACATATTGCTTACTTACACAATCCCATTCCAAAAGTGTAGTAGCCCGTATTCAAATTTCATACTATGTGATAAAATCGATGACGCACTAGTGAATTGTCGGGCATTATGCTAAAAATAATTGATTCATTTCAATGAATATATTCATTTACCTTAAAATTCTATCTTTGTGGCCAATTTAGGCAGTCATTAAATTCTCTGTGTTGTAAAATAAATGATACGCTAGTGAAACGGGAAATAATGACTAGACAGTTAATATACACATCAAAAGTGCGTGCCATTATTCTTCAACGCGAACTCTCTGTTGACGCTATAACCCACTTCACGAGCCAGCGAGTGCATTTCCTATTACAACAAATTCCATATCGATTCTCATTCCTACCTGCAGGTCACCGAGCAGGGGTGCCAACGCCAAATATTGAAATAACGACCTCCTTTTATTCCCTTTCATCGCTAATAATAACGTGAAACGCAGTGGGCGCTTCTTTGCCTCGTCCATTATGCAAAAGCGGCGCATTCAAACTGGAACGCGCAAAACCCGATGACACCTGTTCGCCCCCCCCCCCCGCCCCGAATGGTTCGCTTGCGCTGGGGATCTGCTGGGGACATAGCGCCCCTCCCACGCCTCTTCTCGCGGCCTCCACTGAATGTCGTTTGGGCTACGCCGTCTCGCTAGGCGTTCACTCTCTGACAATCCTTCACCTCGCCTTGCATCCATTCCTTCTTTTCCACCTAGCCACTTTTCCATTTCGCCGTGCCGGGAGCGGTGGCTCAGTGCATTAACTGACGTCACTACCATGCCTATGACTAGTAGGTCCCAGGTTCGAGTCCCGACGGCGGCAGGATTTTCGACACTAGCTTTTCATCTAGGACGAATTCAGTCGTTGTCTGGAGGAGAATTCTAGCGGCCGGCTGCTCTGATCAGTAGTTTTCCGTGATTTCTCCGAATGCATGAGAAACCTGACAAACGGCCCACGGACCGCGCGCGATCTTTCCTTCCTCTTCCTTGTCCTATCCTCTCCCCTTACACTAACATGCACTACATTACCACATATTCCGAGAGACCGGTCGGGGACTAGGAACTCGTCCCGGCTGGGGTGGTGCCCCGATGGTGGAAGGTACCTGGTTGCGGAAAATCCAACCAACCCTGATAGTCGACGGTAGGTCGGAACTCGAATATCGCCTTTGGGCAGGTGAAGATCACCGTCATTTACCCGATTAAAACACGCACTACACTTACGGAAATAATGAGCTTGGTAGTTGACGCGGCCGGAATCACCAACAATCGATCAATCAATCCATTTAGCCGCGCTACTTCTAAACCACGCCTTGCTCACGCTCATCCCCATGTGGCATTGTGCCTGCTCTGACACGCCCCCATTCTGCACCCCCACCGACATCCACGATCCACCCTGACGCGCGTCCATCATGCACCTCCATGACACCACCGGTAGCGGTAGCATCAACTGATGTCACTGCAGCTCCTCTAACCGGGAGGTCCTAGGTTCCCACTCCCCACGGCGGCAGGATTTTCGACACTAGCTTTTCAGCTAGGTCGAATTCAGCCGCTGTCTGGAGGAGAATTCTTGCGGCCGGCTGCTCTGATCGGTAATTTTCCGTGGTTTCTCCGATCAACACCAGGCGAATGCCGGAGAAGTATCCTACCAAACGGGCCACGGACCGCGCGCGATCTGTCCTTCCTCTTCCTTGTCCTATCCTCTCCCCATACACACACACACTTACACTAACATGCACTACACTACCACATATTCCGGGAGACCGGTCGGGAGCTTAGAGCTTGTCTCGGCTGGGGCGGTGCCCCGTTGGTGGGAGAGTCCTGGTTAGGGGGAAACCCCACTAGCCGACGGTAGGTCGGCGCCGGATCTCGTCATCCAGCGGGGGAAGATTACTGCCATCTCCCGAGAAAAATAACATGCACTACACTAACGGGACTAATGACCTAAGTAGTTGACGCGCCCGGAAACACGAAAAAATCAATCAATCAATCCATGACACCATCCACCCTACTGGTTTCTATACACACACACGCACCGTGTGTCCCACTGTGCAACACGCCCCCCCCTCCATTCATACCCACGCTTCCATCTTAAACCACCCTGTCAACTGTCCAACCCCATACCACCGACACACTTCAATCAACGTACCGCTCTGTTAGGCGTCCATCCGTGCTGCATCCCCATGCACGAACCATCCTCTCACGCCTCCACCCTCCATCCTGTGCGTCTCCGTCTCCATCAAGTACTCACACATACATACACCTCCATTCACACCCATGCTTACATGTGCAAACCGCCCTGCCATGCCTCCATCCAGGCAGACCTCCCTCTCCACACTTTCACGCTATTACACCACCTCACACATTCTCTTTCCCTTCAAATCACTGTCTCAATTTATTGCCACTTGTTCGTTCTTCCCACGCTTTAATCCCGCCATGCTTTCGCTCCGTAATGCCTCCACCGCCGCACCCCACATCCCTTCCTTGACACTCCCGTTCACTCGCCAAGCTCTCGCTCTATCTTAGCACAAGGCGATGACCGTCCCACTGTCTGCGAGCTAATCAGATAAGGATGTAACGCAAATCAACCCTTCGCGATTATCAAAATGCTTTTTTAACTGCAAGCCCACACATGTGGTTCAATTGCATTGTAAGATGTAATACTTCTAAAATTTAAAACAAGAACAAATGTTTTCTCATTAAATTATGAAAAATAATTATAAACAACTACTTTAGTGTTACCTTTCCATGAATTATATTTGAGTGGTTTTATAGGTTTCTCGATGATACAAATGTAAACCAGTTTTTGCATGGAAGAGGAACATAACTACGTTAATTGAAGTTAACCACACCATACTCAAACGTCGCCACAGTGACTTACTTCAACCTCGCTCCCATCTTGCATCCCACTCTCGTCCCACTCCCGTCCCGTGAATCTCCGTCCCAATCCACGCATCCCCTGTGCCAGCTCCGTCTTGTCTGCCTATACTTCCTTCGCGATCCCGTTTTTCTTTCTCCTTTGCTCCGCTCCTTTGTGTCGAACACCTTCGCCCCCAACCGCTTCACACCCCGTGCGTTTCCTCTTCCCGTACCGCCCCTCTCCACTCGCACAACGTCTCCACCGAATGTTGTGGCCGGTGCAATCCCCATTGAATATTTATGCAGGAGCCTTTTATTCCAGGTAGACTGAGAAAACAGACGCTTATTTGCATTTAGATTCCACGGGTGCGCGAGCGGAGGTGCGGCGAGGCCGGGCGGGGTTGGGGGCGGGGCGAGCACCGAACGGGGACCAATCGCGGGCGGCGTGCGTGCTGTCGGCCGGGGCGCCGGGTCGCGGGCCCGGGTGGATTACAATAAATTCCAGCGTTGGGGCTCCATTGTATTGGCACATCATTAATTTGGCGGCGGGCGGCCCGTCGCCGCGTGCACCCGCCCGCCCGCCCGCCCGCCCGCCCGCCCGCCCGCCCGCCCCGGGCGATGGATGGGCGATGCCAGCACAATTGAGCGCCTGTTCGTAGATTGTGTCCAGATCCGACGTTTTTCACGCAACCAGTATGCGAACGGTCGACACTAGATAAATGGGGCGACTGCACTTCGCGTTAATGGAATATCTGTCTGCTGATTTTTTTGAAGTGAAAGTTCTTATGATGCGTTAACGGTGGATGAGGGTGAATCGTCGCTTTGTGATGAAAAGTGCGTCTCGATGAATATATTAGTTATTCTCAGTTGTTCCCGTGTTTTTTGTTGATTTTAAATGTCTGGTATCTGTATGTGATAGTGTAAAATTGTGGTATTAAAATAAGTCAAAAAGTGTGTAAAATGCAAAAAATAAGATGAAGGAATTTAACAAATACAGGAAATGAAACAAAACGGGTAGCTGACTACAAAACCAAGTATACAATCTTATTTAAAAGTAAGAAGAAAATATTATTAAGAATATTGCATTGATGTAAAACATATCTTGAATAACTTCGTTGATCCCTTTAAACCATGTACTATTATCTCTTTTACAAACTATTCAGGAATATATAGTTAAAATATTCAGCAAAAAACATCGTTGTACGCAATGAGCGTAGGCGAACTGTCTTGTTCATTATATTGCACATTTTATTGACCATTCATCAATTTCATTTTATGAGGTATTCCGACATTTTAAGAAATATATGCAAACGTGTCAACATTAAATATTTGAAACCAAAACAAAAATTTAAAATTAGTGGGAGATTGAGTTAACATATCACTGTAATAAATAATGTATAAGATTGGTAAGAAGTAATTAAAAGTAAAAATCACATGATCTAGGATACAGATAGAGTAAACTAGGGCACCATGAGCCACAAAAATTGGAACATTCAGGAATCCCTTGCATTAAAGATGATTTATTTCACTTTATTTGTAAAACTAGATACATGTGTATAATTTTAATATTGTGTGAATATAGTCATGAAATATTATTGCTGGATAATGTTTTTTAAACCTATTTGCAATAAATGATTCATTATGTCCCATGCCTGGAGTTACTATGAGTCGGTGTCTGGGGTGCAATGCGTCATAACTATTCCAGAATAACTACCTCTTTTTCATCATTTGATAGCCACTATAATTTTTAAAAATAAGGTATTTGATGAGAATAAACAAAACGTGCTGAGGGAAATTTAATCGAGGAAAAATGAAGATTGGGTGGAAATAATAGCCATCAACGCGGTAAATGTAGCATGTTGTTACAAGAGATTCCTTCTCAGCACTTTCCACTTGAAACACAGCTTTGCAATCTTTTTAAGCAATTACCTTTCGACTGTTTTGAACTATTGATGCTTTGTTTCATCTAAGGTGAAGACCACGTAAGATCACATAGTCTTGGTTCTCGCTTTAAGGATTGATAATCGTTGAAAAAAGCCTGTACGTTTTGTAGATTGAATGCCGTGTCAGGAGCAATTCTACATCCCCTCTGGAGACCTTATAGACAAATCTTTATTTCTTCTGAAACATTCTGCTAACCAGTCTTATCCAGCAATTTTTTTCTAATCGTGACTGTAGATATTTAACATTATTTGCAATGGCTGATAGGCAAGTGTGGTGCATTTTTTCTAACAAACTGTAAAACAATTTGCAGCCAGAAGTCACTTCCTCTTGATCACAAGTAAAAACTTGCTTATGACTGTAGTTTGTTTTGAGTTCAACTTCCGCACTAGAAAGTGATTTTATAATTTTTCCTGGCGTTTTAATGTTTTTGTCCTTACACCACACCTGCACACCTTCTGCAACCAAATGTATTGCTTTCTTCATATGTTTCCTCGTATTTCCCTTGGTATTTTTCTCTTATATGTTCAAACCATATCTGGTAAACATGTGAAAAAGCATTGCAGAATATGACCCACGGTGCCCCATCATCCCCGAATCCACTTTGTCCCGGTAGTTCATCATTTTCAAAGTGGTCAGATATGACCTATAAAATTAGTTACTGAAATTTACTTGCAGTGCAGGAAGATGATAAGCACTTCACGGAACTGCAACCTTCAACTTCAGTACTAGTATTAAAATGACGAAAAATAATATTAAAACAAATAAACGTTGACAGTAATTTACTTCGAAAGGGAAAGATCAGTCAACACTTCATTCTTCCTTAGACAATGAAGTCAGATCATTGCCATCTGGATAGTAAGTATGGACACGCTGCAGTATTTAATCATGATCAGTTTAGCCAACCTAACCCCCCTGGATATCAGCAAACATTCAGTGACTCATCGTAACCCATGGCCCATGGTGCTCCGGTCACCTTTATTCATATTTTGTTTTCGTGCCGAAAACCACAAAATACTTTTAAACAAAAAGCGTGGTGCAAGGAATATTAACTCCACTCTTAAAATTTCTATACTGATTTATTTACTATCTTCAGTTATACGATTTCCAAATTAAGAAAAATATATCTGGCGGATGGAATTTTATTTTTTTATTTCATCAGAGTTCTACTAGTTAAAAAAACTCTGAAGCGCATAATACTAAGAAGATATTCTAAACATAACAAAAATGAATTGTTAACAATATTCATTGAAAATACAGAATTATTCAAAAAGTAGGAGAAGATTTCAAATATCTATCACAAATGTACGACAATAGATAAAGACACATTCGATTTATCATTGGATAGAGGAAAATTCAAAGTTTTGTTTTGTACATCCAACATGAGCACCTTTTTGGGGCGACAAATCTAGAGTCGATAGTCCATTTCTTGCCCCGCACAAATTAACTGGTCGCTGGATATTCACTCCACTGCTGTAACAATTCTCTCGGTGATCTTGAAGAGTATCAGATGCAATTAGTACATACACCTTGTCTTTTATGAACTACCATTCATAAAAAACACATGGTGTCAGATCTGGTGATCTGATGGGCCACATACAATGAGCAAGATCATGTTCCCTGCTTCTTTGAATCCATCGCCCTGAAATTGTGCCGTTCAGATTCTGCCGTACCTCGGCGTGAAAATGAACTGGAGCGCCGTCTTGCACGGAGGTAAAATCTCCCTATCTTCTTTAATTTATGGAAACGACCAATTCTGGAGCGTGTCTATATACGTAATTCCAGTAACAGTTCTCTCAACAAAAAAGAAATGTCCATAAACTTTGTTCATGTTAATGGCAATAAACACATTTGGTTTTGGAGAAACTCATGTTTGGTGACAATGTGGGGATTTTCAGTCCCAAAATTCTGACATTGTGACGATTAACTTTACCAGAGATATGAAATGTTGATTCATTAAAAAAAATAGACTTTCAGAAAGGGTCATCTTTCATACCTTCCAACATTGCAATGTAATATTCACATCTTTTTGAATGATCTCCAGGACGCAATATCTGAAGTAATTGCAACTTATACTTCTTTTGACACAAACTTTTTTTTGCCCGTTGGTTGCGGAACTCGAAGTTCTCTGCTTCCTCTTCTTGTGGAATTCGTAGGGCTGCTTTCGTAATCCGATCAGAAACGCTCAACATTTTCATCTGATGTGCGAGGGTGACCAGTATTTTTCCCTTTGCGTATGAAACCTATAAACTTGTTGTATGACTTGTAAATCTGTTTATGACGAGGGGACCTTTGTTGAATTCCCCTTAAAATGTATGCTACACTGAAACAATAGATTCACTCTTTTCATACTGCTGCACGCAAAGCGACTTTTCGTGGAACCATTTTCTTATAAACAAACTACAGCGCCACTAAAGGTATTGAATGGAATTAATAGGTAAAAGCTTAAAACCTGGAATTTTCTCTATGCAGTGATATGTCGTATGTATTACAATTCATTGTTGCTCATTGATGGAGGGTATTTGAAATCTGCTTCATATTTTTTAGTCACCTGTACTATACGTTAAATATGTAGATAAAGATTTTATATCGAATGTTGTACAATAATGGTAAATTTACAATAATAAATATTTTAATATGTTACAATTCAAATTTTCATTCCTATGAATAGTTTGGAAGTCTAAACTTCAGTGAATCGAATTAGATTCACACAACGTCTACAAAACGAACTTTTACTTTAATTGTGTGCCCCCAGTCACAACGTTTTTAACCTGGAATTTTCTCTATGCAGTGATATGTCGTATGTATTACAATTCATTGTTGCTCATTGATGGAGGGTATTTGAAATCTGCTTCATATTTTTTAGTCACCTGTACTATACGTTAAATATGTAGATAAAGATTTTATATCGAATGTTGTACAATAATGGTAAATTTACAATAATAAATATTTTAATATGTTACAATTCAAATTTTCATTCCTATGAATAGTTTGGAAGTCTAAACTTCAGTGAATCGAATTAGATTCACACAACGTCTACAAAACGAACTTTTACTTTAATTGTGTGCCCCCAGTCACAACGTTTTTATCTTTCTTGAATAAGTGGGCAATTCTTTGGATTGAAAATCATTTTCCACTTTACTTATCCTTTTGCGCATATCATCTACGAAGTATCTTGCAAGAATTTTGCTCAGTAAATGTATAAAACGGCGACTACGACGCCCAGGTTTTATGGAACAGCTTCGTCGTTTACTTCGGTTATTCTCGGTTTACGTGTACTGCTAAGGCGATTCTTCGGTTAATGGGTAGTTAGCGGCGAATGGTCACGGAGCCAATGGGGTTACTTGTGGGTAAGTGTAACCTTGCAAAACGCAAACATCAAACGGGGTAATGCAAGGAGTGTATATATCAAAACGGAATATGCTCGTGCTGATAATGTAGACTTGTTACAGACGCTACTTATCAATATTTGTATTGGATTTGATGTATAATTGGTGCGCAAGAAATAAAATACATTTAGAAAATCGTTATTTTTTACTTAAGAAATATTGTGATAAGCCCAGAACCCCGGGTTTACTTTGAATGATAAAATAGGCATCAAGCGTTTTTAATAATGGCATTGTTTGCAAACTCGAAAGTCAAAGAATACGCGTTGTTAGAACCATCGATCAACAAGGTGTAATATTCCATGCTTGGTGTCCACAGCACTGTGCAGATGGACACGGCCCGGAACACATTACACGCAAAAGGTGTCGAGAGAGCATTGAAAGCCGTGATCTTGAAGAGGGGCGCAAGGAATAACTCTCTGAAAAGATATTGAAGCGTAAACACGTAAGCAATTGGTAAGGTGCGAACGGATTTTCAGCATAGGATGGGGTATTGTTTAAATGATAATAAGGCGGGAACGTATGATTAGTCTCACAGCTTGGTATTGTTTAAATAGTATTATTGATTTGTAATTGTAGATTTTATTAATGTAGTAGTTGGAGTTTTGAATTAAAATAGAGTCCGTATTTCGAGGGAATGTACATTAGGATAGCTCCGAAGATGGATTTTTCGAGAAGTAGCTGAAGATAGACAGTTGAACGTAGATTTTTCATACAAAACACAGAGAGGGAAGATCGCGGCCGCGTATTGATTGAAGGGAAATATGAAATCCTATTTACACCAAATCGTTAAGAACATTTTAAATTTATTTTAATGATAGGCAAGTAAGCAAGAATAGGGATACCAAGGCTTCCATGAACAACATTCTGCTGGTCGTCGGAAAAGCCATCTAATAAGATATTGTAGTAAGCTTACGAACTATACTGAAACCCGTACGGTGTTTTAATGTTTTACGCAGAAAAAGTAATTCTTATTAGATCAATAGAATTTGTAATATATAAGAATAAATGTGAAATTTTTATTGTTAAGAAAGTCTGATAATTTATATTAGTTTCTATCACTTAGAAGAAATAAAAGAGGTCATCTTCGTCAACATACTAGCTTTATTAAGATAGCCGGCTTTCGACGGCTTTGCCGTCATCGTCAGTCTCGCTGCTTTCGGCAAAAGTCCGTCGACTGTGCACAGTCACAAAGAGGTTGTAGTAAATAATGAAATGTGACGTGATTACATCATATGTAATCATTTTATACCGATGGATAGTGGATTCTTAAATTTGATTACATTTCGATTACAATTCTCAGAAATTAGATGATTAATTTGGTAAATTAAAGCGATAGGAATATCATGTTGTTTGCTGAAATGAAAGGGGTAGTTTTCTATTACAGTTCTATTCCATTTTTGCCAACCTTAGGCCCTTCACAGTAAACGGTTTCGGGCGACTCCCCATTGCACTCTAAAAGCCTGCAGCAATCTAGACGGGCTCATTATATTTTTCGCTTTCCTCGTTTGACGGTTGGTAGCGCGACCTGCAAAGCGAGTAATTGGCAGTCAGGCGACCTCACTACGCTGGAGAGGTTTCACTTTTGTTCACGATCCGACCGCTCTACGCAGTCCTGGTCACGTGTGAGGGTTGGTAGCAGCCACGCACAAATATTAGCGTTTACTGCATCAAAGTTCCCTCCCACTCCAGCCCAGCCCCACCCCCTCCGTCAGCGTATGAGTAATTTGACGAAGCGAAAGTTCAGTCGTAAATGACATTTAAATTACCCATAAATTGTCTGATGCCACCGACAAAACTTAAAAGAGGTTTTCCGCTCTGGGAGAGCTCGGTGCAAACATAGCTGACCAATGGGCGATAGCCCTCGGTCCTTGGCGACGTAATTAGCGTGATGATGCACCGCCGTTTATTGCAATGGCTCTCCAATGTGCGAGAGGCAGTATAGAGCAGTTGGGGCCATTGAAGGGGCTGCTACAGCTTCGGGCAATTGCATTCGAGTTTTAAGAGAGAGCGATGCGCTTTTCTATTTAATTTTGACCAGTGAGAGGCTCAGGATAATAGTTGCTGCCGTTGTGGCGCCTCTGGTTACGGAGGTCCTATGGTTCGAAACCCGACGGTTGCCGATTTTCGATTGATTCATTGTCAGTGATTCCGAGCACGTCAACTATGGAAGTCTTTAGTACCGTAAGTGTAGTACATGTTTTCCTCAGGAGGGGGCGGTGATGTTACCCCGCCCGGATGACAAGATCCGGCAACTACCTACCGTCCGCTAGCGGAGTTTTTCTTAACCAGGTATCTCCCACCAGCGGGGCACCGCCTCAGCCGGGACAAGCTGAAAGCTTCCGAACGGTCTCCCGGAATATGCGGTATTGCAGTGCATGTTAGTGTAAGTATGTGAGTAAGAAGTGAAGATAACACAAGGAAGAGGAAGGAAATATCACGTGCGTTCTGTGGCCCGTTTGTTAGGGTACTGCTCCGTCATTCGCCTGGCGTTGATTGGAGAGAACTACCAATCAGAGCAACCGACCGCCGGAATTCATCTACTGACAGTGACTGAATTCGACCCAGCTGAAAAGCTAGTGTCAAAATCCTGCTACCGTCGGGAATCGAGCCTGTGTCCTCCCGGTCAAAGACACTGCAGTGACATGGGTTGATGTCCTGAGCCACCTCTTCTGGTCGGATTTTCTACATTAGTGAGATTGCTAGATCAAACTCAAAGGTTGGTTAGAAGATATTTAAAATTTGAACTATTTATGATGTAATTAATATGCGGGCAAAGTTTATTAAATATTCTCCATTATAATTTCCATTGTACATGGAATTGAAACCCAATCTAAGGAGAACTATGGAGTTCTAATTATTCTTTCACATACTATTAAAATTCTTTGTGCATGGAAAACAAACAGCGGATTCCAGCAAAATCCAAATATAGAGTAAGTTTTCCATTTTCGAATTCTTTGAAGCTTTCAGGTAGCATCTCTTCAAAATGGTCGAAAGGAGAAAATAATAAAAATATCCCAAGATTACAATACTTTATTTCGAATATTCAAATTAGTTGAAAGTCATAAGGTAAATAAAATCTTTTTCTCCCTAATATTCATTCGTGAACTTTTAAAAGAATGATTCTTTAGACAACTTTCTTCTACTTCTTTCCAATATTTTTTCTGGACACTTCATACAACCCGAGTACAAAATGTGATTTCCCAGTATCGAAAACTGTTACCCCACATTTCACATACAGACAGGAAACTTTTCTCATTAGATCATTCAACTCGTAGAATGCACGTTTTCCACCGTTCCGTTACAAAAACGCCCCCCCTCTTTCGACGCTAGCTTGTCAGCTAGGTCGAATTTGGCTGCTGTCTGCCGAAACATTCTAGCGCAGGGCAGTTCTGATCCGTAATGTTCCATGGTTTCTGATCAACGCTAGGCGAATGCCGTAGAACTACTTTAACAAACGGGCTTGGCTCACGTACGATCTCTCCTTCCGCTTCCTTGTCCTCTCCCCCCCTTACTTAAAGACACACTCACATGCAATACACTAGGGAGTTTGACGTTTGTCCCGGCGGTGCCAGAGTGGAGGGGGAGATACCTGGTTGTGGAAATCCCTGTAAGCTGACGTAGGTGGGCGTCGGATCTTGTCATCCAGCGGGGGAAAATCACCGCCATATCCCGCCAAAAATATGCACTACACTTACGGTAATAATGGCCTTAGCTAGTTGAAGTGCTCGTCACACACCCAACGATGCTACTATTGCGATGCGTTCGCGGCGTCAACGGCATGATCACAGCTGGCAGCGCTCGTACAGACACCTGGGATTAGAACATGCGGCCACTCGAGTGCTGTGCCGTTGCAAGCTTTGTCCACCTAGCACACAACCCTCCCCAATCAGTCTGCCCCCATCCCCACACCCACGTCCTTCTCGCCCATCCCACTCACCTTCACCCGCATCGCTCTGCCGGCTCTACGTGCGCCAACCCTGCAGCCTGTCCCTCAGACCGCTCCTCCCCGCCCGCTGCCTGCCCCTGGTTCTTGCTCCTGCCACGCCCCTTCTCAGTCCTCGCTCTGCGCTTTCTGCCGCCTGCTCCCCACTCCTTGTTCTGCGCCTCACTCCTCGCCGCCATCACTGCTTCTCTCGCCTTTCCTTTACTCTCCCCGCTGCAGTATTCTCCCCGATACTATACCATCCCCGTTATTATACTCTTCCCGCTGTTACATTCTACCCGCTACTATACTCTCCCCGCTCCTGAACTCTCCTCGCTACTAAATACTCCCCTCTCCATTACTCTCCCCGCTCCTTTACTCTCCCTGGCCTTTGCTCTCCCCGCGCCTATACTATCGTCGTTACTGTATTCACCCCACCCCTGCACTCGCCCTGATTCTTTTCTTTCCCCTCTAGCTCAGCGCTCCTCGTTCGCCCGCCCATCTGCGTTCCCGCTCTGCACCCGTGTGCCCGACTGCGCCGCTCTGGCGTGCAATGCGTAGACGCATACCGTGCGTTCCACGCCGCTGAAGCCTTCATGCCACCCGACTACCTGCGCGCATCACTTGTCACCTCCCGTCGCCACCGCACGCGGCAAATATGCGTGTGCTCTGTATCTGCGAAATCTATCATCCATTCGGCATCTTGCCTTTCCACACTTCTGGCTCTGTAATACGAAAGGAGGGGAAACCATACCGTTTTTGGCCACATAAGCACATTTTTCATTTTTCAAAGTGACAAAAATCATTTTTTACATTGAAGAGAAAATTAGAATACATTTTGGAATATGTTATTTATTATTTAAAACATAAGACAACTGAAAAAAATAAGAAAATCTTGCAACACTTCAACAATCCTATCAAGAACCAAACAATTCACAATAGTTCAGTGATTGTCCGTGAACTTCCGACAGTTACGGTCACTATGGATACAGTTATTGGCCACTTTGTTTTTTAATACTCTATGGTAACTTTTTTCAAAGACCCGATGATAGGGTTTCAGAAATTAGAATTCAAAACTCACATTTCAACTCCTGTATAATGAAATAATTACGCAAATATACTCAAACAAACTCGGTGGAGGAACCTGAAAAGCAAATATCTTTCTATCTAGCTACTTTATTGCTTAATGAAAAACCATATATTCATTTCACAAAAACATGGAAATTTATTAAACAATTTAAAACAATTTTGGTATTGTATATCTTTACCCAATATAAAATTAAACGGTTGTCATGACCGTTCCAACGTTATGTCTTCTCGCGCTTTTGGACCATCTTTATCCATCTCCGACGCCGCCGTCCTCAGGTCCAAACACCATCTTCTCTCGGAAGCACACTTCAATCACCGTTCATCAGATCAATAAACTATTTGCTACTAACATTCCAGTCCAATCACTGACAACTTCGCCCAAGCCCTCAATGTCCCTCCAACTCGTTCACATGAAATATTTTAAGCTCCACTGTCACACTTAGAGTTCAATTTTGATGTTCTCTCAATATCCATTCCCTAGTAGATGCTTACAAGTCCCCAAAGAAAAAAACTCCTAACATTAATTGGAGCACGATCCGTTCATGAGCACGGCATCAGTCAGAATGAATGTCTCTCGTATTCTTTCAGCCCTGCAAAGCTCGGTTCATAATTTCGATTGTTTATTTGCAGATAACACTTGATGTACTTTCGTACCTAGCCAATCTCTAAATTTCTTGCAAAACGAACTAGCCGTCTTCACGACTGTCACTGCTCTTTCGGCCAATCCCAGAATTCTGTATAGAATTAACTAGCCGTCTCCGCGATTGTCACTGCATGAATATGTTGACCTTGACGACGGCTCACTTACCGTTGCTATGTTAGCATATTCACATAATTTATCCCCTTTAATTGACGCCATTTATAATAAATGTACAATATTCAGTGACATATTGGTATGTCACAATAATTTTTATTTCGATACTAGATTGTACAATCTAAAATAAACGCATGATCATCACTATCCGAAACTCCACATTGTTTATCTTCAGTTTTCTCAAGTGTCTTAACATCGTAACATTTGTGGCAAAGAAATTACTCAACGTCTGCAGGATGAAGAATACATTTGTATTGTATTGTTCTTGGCAATAAGGATGCGACATCACCAACAAAACATCGATTTTTCTAAACATCGATGCGCAAAATTAAAACAACGATGTTAATAAAACTTCGCTGCAAAACCATCTGTTTTTAAAACTGTGTTAGTAACAATTAATGTTTATTAATATTTATTTGACATTTAACTGATAAAACGAAGTTCAATATGATCAGTGGCGATTGGGTGCTTATTTCATGTTCCGGGCAGGTCAACTTCTACGGTGATAAGTATCGTAAGTGAAGTGTGTGTTTTTATCACGGGATGTGGTGGTGATTTCCCCCGCTGGGTCGTGAGGTCCGACGCCGACCTAGTCGTCGGCTTGCGGAGTTTTCCCTAATCAGGTATCACGCACCAACGGGGCACCGCTCTTTCCGGGACAAGTTCTAAGTTCCCACTTCTCTCCGGACTTGTGTGATAGTGTTGTGTGTATATATATATATATATATATATATATATATATATATATATATATAATGTGTGTGTGTGTGTGTGTAAGGGGCGCGGATAGGATAAGGAAGTGGAAGGAAAGATCGCGCGCAGTTCGTGTCCCGTTTGTTGGGGTACTTCTCCGGCATTCGCCTGGTGTTGATCTGAGAAACCACGGAAAACTATTTATCACAGCAGGCCTTCCGCTAGAACTCTTAACCTGTCAACGGCTGAGTTCGATCCAGCTAGTGTCCAAAACTTTGCCACCGTTGGGTCTCGAACCTAATACATCTCTGTCAGGCGCACTGTATTGACATCGGTTGATGTCCTCAACCATCAAAGTCTACTCGTACTTCAAGTATTTTTAACTGCTAATTATTTTGAAATTTTCAATATTTAATTTTTACAGGGTTGAACGGATAAAGTACGATGTGACTATTTGGTATTTACCGCCCCTTAGAAAATAACAGCCTGGACCCTGCTGTGTACTCCTTTGACGCTTGTCGCACTACGTCACCGGTTGGACGCCGCTGTCTCACTCGCTACCTGTTGCCTGCCGCTTCGCACCCATGAATGCCATTTGCGTGTGGCAGCGGTGCTTTTTAAAATGCAGGGCGTTCTCGCCGCACAGATTTGGCCCACCGATCCGATATTGGCTACTCAATGCTGCATGAAACACGCGCTGTCTTTAGTCGCAGTCAATTTACAAACCAGTACTTTGCATATATCACACACTTCGTGTGATACGTGAGTTCGTGGGCATGCAATGTAGTGCAATCTGATCGGCGGAAAAAGAGAACGAGCGCGAAAAAGTCTTTTCGCAGGCCGTGCAGTGTAGCCGTAGTTATCAGATTTACGCTCGCTATGCAAACTGAACCAGGGGATTCGATACATGTTTTAAAAATTCTCGAATAATCCTTATTTGCGAGGCTCACGATATTCGATCGAGGTTGTTATTTAGATGTGATCTCTTTTAATCACTACTTTTTGGACTATACTCTCATGGAAGTTAATACAATTGCCATTATTTTTATTCTGACATATCTTATCCTTAATAAAAAATCATGAACCAAGTGTTTAAAGCTAGTATCCAACTTTCCGGGATGGTAGTGTAATGATTAACCGTTAGTTTCATTATTATATAAATGTATGGTAACAATACATTAACCTTCCTCTTTCTTGACAAACCTATAACATATTTTCCCTTTTCCCCTCTCTTCGATCATACTTTTATGTGCGCTCTCTATCTGTGTTTTCTTTTTGGGATTATTTCTATAAAGAATATCTGGAAATAATGTTATCCACATGGCAGTTTTACAAAAACTAAAAAAATGTTCTACTAAATGCAGTTTTATTCATCTGATAGCTCATTTAGGCTTCCAGTAATTTTAGGTCAAATTTGAAAATCAGTTCGGATTATGAGGAGCTGAGCGGGTGGCCGGCAGAGCGAGCAAGGCCATATATTCATTTTACCATAAATAGTCGACCCCGGTTATTGTGAATTCTGATATAGTGTACCCTCGGTAATAGTGAACTTTAGTCACTGGGCCCGTTTCACTTACTTTACAAATAACCATAAGAGGATTTGCTTGTTAGTAAACTTAAACTTCGGTTATACTGAACTTAGGAAATACATCTTGGAAATTAATTCCCTCCTGAAAAGGAATATATCGCCTCAGTGCGACAAATCCCCCAACACCAGGCAGTTTGGAAGAAATGTCGGCCAAAGGTCATAATCGAAGTAGTCTCCCCTGAGGTGAAGGTAGCGGACATAGAATGGACAGCTTATTGATGACTTTGTCACTCAGTTTCACTACGGAAGCAGAGGCCGTGTCGTGTGTGGACTAAAACTATGATCCTGCGACGCGCGATTGCTTGCTTCACATTGAAGCTCGGTATTATATTCCGCGGAACAAAACGCGTTGTGTTCTACGCAGGCGACAGAAAGCGCGCGACTGCCACAATTTCCCCCGACTGGCGACACCCCGCGCCGCGCGGAAAAGCGATCAGTTTCATTAGGCGCTTGCGCCATTCCACTTCTGAAGGGATCTCGTATGTTTATTTATTTATTTATTTAATAGGTAATTATTACAGACAAATTAGAAAACTTGATGCAATGTGGCTAGGCCAAAGGCCTTTAAGCCATTACAATACCTACATTCTACCGCGTTCTAACCTTTCGAATTCTGGTATTCACCCCAAATGGTCTCTCCTTCGCTTCAAAGTCGCTCCTCCGCACCTAAAAACAAACAGCACCACAGAAAATCGTCCGCACCAACGCCTCTGCCCTAACATTTCCGATTCCTACTTCCCTTCGCCTCCTAATGTGTTTTATTTTCACCGTTTCCTTTTATTTTAATTTACTTTAATTTTAATTTATTTAACTTATTTTAATTAATTTAATTTTAATTTATTTAACTTATTGTAATTATTTTAAGTTAATTTATTTTTATTGACTTATTTATCTACTTATACTTAACAATTGACTACAACTTATAACTTTTTTTTTGTACTGTTACTAACTTAACATAACTTACTGACTAACTTAATTATTGTTAGTTTATTGATTTATTATTTATTTCTCTCCAGTCTAGGCTCTGCTCGTAATAACCAGTGCTGTTTTCCCACTTCCTAATTTCAGTTTCTGTAATGGTCCGAACCTTTCCTAGAAATGTTCCTAATTCTTTCATGAAGTTAGATCTTTTATCGCGTAGAATGTTTTGGGCGAGCGTTACGTATGTTATATGTCGTATGTTACTAGGCGAGTGATAGGGCCTCCGGAAAGAGGACGATGTTCCAACAGTGGAAGAGGCGTTGAAGGGTGTCAAAGACTGCATTACGATACCTAGAGACAGTGGACAATGCGGAATCAAGTATGGATAGAGCACGAACTCTGGAAAAAGATGTACAGAAATTACTAATGAAAAATGTAGGAAGGAAACAAATGAAAATAATTTTTAAAGGACAAATAAAGATATTGCAATTTTCAGTTCATGCTGTTAATATATTTTGCTATATCTCTCTATAAATAAAACCAATCGCTGTGGATAAATTCTATTTAATTTTGACATCATCGGATATAGAGAACCTCTGATATAAAGAATCGAAAATGTTAGCCCCTAGAAGTTCACTATAATCGGATTCGATTGTAGGTAGCTTTATATAAAATTGAACTAATTGCTTGCGGCAATATCAGGGCTCGCCAGTAATAGCAAGTCCCCCTCCCCCGATCATAAATGTTAATATCTCGATTTTGATACTGGCAACGGTGGCTCAGAGCATCAACTGATGCCTCTACAGTGCCTCTGACCGGGAGGTTCTAGGTTCGAGGCCCGACGGCAGCAGGATTTTCGACTCGAGATTTTCAGCTAGATCGAATTCAGTCTCTGCAGAAGAATTCTAGTGGATGGCTGCTCTGATTGGTAGTTCTCCGTAATTTTTCCAATCAACACCCCGCCCGCCCCGCCCCGCCCCGCCCTTCCCCACCCCGCCCCACACCCCGCCCCGCCCCTCCCCGCCCTTCCCTTCCCCACCCCGCCCCCCGCCCCGCCCTGCCCCGCCCTGCCCCGCCCTGCCTCGCCCCGCCCCGCCCTGCCCTTCCCCGCCCTGCCCTTGCCCTTCCCCACCCCGCCCCGCCCCTCCCGCCCTGCCGCCTCTCCCCGCCCCGCCCCGCCCCAAGCGCTGTGAGCTGGCCATCACTGCAGCTTTCGCTTTGATCACAAACGATCCTGCATCGCAACCTCCAAAACCCACCGCCCAAAAAAACACTTTACAACCTATTCTCTCCCACCCTCTTCTTCTGTACTTTCTCGAAAGAAACTACATCTACTAAAAATGTGTACATCCAACCCCTTCTCAATATAGACCACAACACGCTCTTCTAATCACCATAACAAGAAAACAAATGAAAATAGAATCTGTCGACTCATTTGTCGACCACCTCTCGGAACCAGTCTTACTCGCTTAAAATTTCAAGGCGACATCTTCATCCTCCCTCCACACAAACTCTTGATCTCAAAATGGAAATAAATTTTATATTCGCTCGCCTCGTACACACCGGATACAAATGAACACCCCTCTAAGACCGAGAAAAAGGACCCCTCGGCTATTCAGACATCTCTTCATGGTAGTTCTTTACTTCAGAGATAATAATCCTCATGGCTAAACCCACCCAATTTCATTTGGAGATGTTCATTTAAAGAAATACTCTCAATAAAATTCGATCAAGGTATTGTATGGTTGTAATAGTTGCAGTACATATCTATTTGGGCTTTAAGGAGGTTTGAAAACATCTTTCGGATATCGTGAAATTATTCTTAAAAGCGTTTTGTCTGGCTGAGCTGGTTGGTATGTTTTGGTAGCAGGTGCGTCGGGAAGTGTTTCGTTGAAGTTTTTGGATGTTTTTAATATGTAGGATTTCGATTTTTAACTTACTGTGTAATTAATGGTTACAAATGAATCACGGGGCTTTGGTAATTTTTCGAATACATTTATTTTGGATTTGCGCTACTTCTGTCGAGAAAGAAGGGAGTAGTGGGAAGCGTCCATGAGTTTTCTGAAGTGACGAGACGATGTCGATCCTTGCAGAAGCGCGTTCGTCACAGGATTCGAACTATTTTATGAGAGAAAGAGATCTTCATCCTGAGAGAAAAAGCATATGGACAGTAAATTAAAAGTAAAGATGTTAATAAACAGTTGAACTACGAAAGGAATTACATTTATTTTTCTGGCCCTCGCCCCGTCCTATCTTCTTGTCTCCTCGACATAAGTTCCAGAGTTCCTTTCCTTTCCCTTGTGGCTAGATGGTGAAGCGAGTTCTGGAGATTCATCGTGCCAACTGTGACGCTCGGATACCTTGATATTGTTGTTCTAGTTGCGCACAGATTGTCCTTCGGCTCTCATTCGCTGTGCCTTCTTGTCGCTGTGGCCGTGAATAGCAGGGCGAAACCTGAGAAGTTTGTCCTCTGCAAACCCCTAACGAGTCGTTGAGAGTGTACAGGCTGTTTGATGGACACACATATCGACGATCCCAAGTTGTATAATTATTACTCAGTTTTTGGAGGGTATGGGATTATTATATCCTCGCTGTTCGGACCGTGTTTCTCTTTAATTTGATAGCCAAGAAAAGATAATGGTAATTGAAAATTCTTGTTTGGAAATCAACACTACTCAGTTTCACTAAATTGTGGCAGCTTTCTAAACTTTAAAATGCTCTTTCTCTTGGCACCGAAAATTTTCATTTTCTAAGTTGAGCGCTGAGTTTGTTATAAACTATGATCTGTACACTATACATCGTTATTCTCGGCGTGGAAAATCTACAGATAACAGCGGTTAATGAGAGCATACACAGAGGACTCAAGTTTCGTTCAAATTGAAAAGTTTTCCGGAATTACAAAATGATAACAAAGAAATGATTTTTAGAAAACTTAAAATCAATGCTTTTTTCTTTCAATGCTACAAATCAATATTATTCATGGAAGATGACTAGGAGGCCAATTTTAGAAGTGGTTTCCAGCGAGTGTTACCACTTTTTCTCACTTAATAATATGCTATTTAGCATTAAATTAATCATTTTCCATTTCATAGATTCTCGGACATTGCTTTGGGCATTATTTGTACGCATTCTTTGTGAGCCACCCTATAAGGGCGAGGTGAAGATACTACTCCCGCACCCCTCGTAAATGCGGAGGGATGAAAAATGGACCGACATAAAATGCGAACTCTGTTGTGTGCATGAAATTTACATTACGAGTTCTTGATGTTATGGTTGGTAATTACTGGCGCCTCAAATTGAAGTAGAATGGAGCGAGAGCTAAGTGCAAGAGAAAGAATGGCAATGATCAATAGCGCTAAAAATAGCTGCGTGGCGCTTTGGAGGAGTGGCTGTGGCCGGGGGGGACGCAGGTCAACAAACAGCCCCGCGCCACCACCTGCCTCCGGCCATCGCCCGCCTTCGTTCGTGCCTCGCCACACCTCACGCCACGTCACGAAACGCTACGGGCTATCGATATGCCACGTTGTCATTGCACACGTCTTGTCAATGTCATGTCACGTCACGCTATGTCATGCCATTTCACTCAAAGTCACCTCATTTCACATTGTCACACTATGTTACGTCACACCGTGTCACGTCACACCGTGTCACGTCACACCGTGTCACGTCACACCGTGTCACGTCACACCGTGTCACGTCACACCGTGTCACGTCACACCGTGTCACGTCACACCGTGTCACGTCACACCGTGTCACGACACACCGTGTCACGTCACACCGTGTCACGTCACACCGTGTCACGTCACACCGTGTCACGTCACACCGTGTCACGTCACACCGTGTCTCGTCACACCGTGTCTCGTCACATCGTGTCTCGTCACATCGTGTCACGTCACATCGTGTCACGTCACATCGTGTCACGTCACATCGTGTCACGTCACACCGGGTAACGTCATGCCACGACCCGCTTCATGTAAAAATGCCACGACCTGTGACATGACATAATACATCATATCAAGACGATAGACGTGCCTGGACACGCCACGCTAAATGACTCGCCTTGCCACCTCACACTAAAGAATGCGATCCGCCGCGTAACACACGAATCACGACATGTTCTGACTGATCGCATCACGAATAGCCACAACACAAGACTCGACTCAACACGTCACGTCACGTGACGCAAACGACATGACAAGTCGTCTCACTACAAAGACAACATTATTTAGTTATTTTAAAATGTTAGGCTACTGTATATGATTCATGCAATTCACTGGCGCATTAGAAATACGTAAGCTTACAATATTTAAGATGCGCAATGTCTGTAATTTCAAATTGAAGGGTTTTACTATTTGCATGTGCTCAGGTAATCCGCTTCTCTTACTTGTTTCTAGAAAACCAAAAGCAAGAGACTCATAAGAAAAAAAGTGCATGTTTTATTCCCCTTCTAGCGCTTGCTTGGGAGCCAAATTTACCATCCATTTGCGAGGAGGGAGAGAGGAATTAAGAAAGGAAGGAGTATGGAAATAGGACAAAGACACCGAGAGAGATCCTTATTTTTGTTTCTTTCATATTCATGAAATAAAAGTTGGACATCAACTTAACAATTGTCTATTCCATCTTTGATTTCAACCTGTGGATGCTTTTCCCATCTCCTAGCCGCCTGTTTCCAGCACTCCATCATACTCGGGCAGAGCACGGTCCAATCCAGGGCCCCCCTCGGCCTTGTCCCTGCGCCCCGGGTCATGGGCGTGGGCGTGGCTCTCTGCTGTCACGTCGTGCCACGCGCAGCCAGCGCTCTCGTCTCCGACTGCACTCGCCCGACGCTCCTGGACAGCAAGGCCGCTCGCTCGTCCACACGTAGGCTGGTCAACTACGGACTAGCACCCGCAGCCCCTGTACTCCGATTGAAATGTAGCTGCACTTCAAGGTCACGAGCTGAAAGGAGAAGAATCCAATCGGAAGATCCTATACCAAACATTTAACTCTTAAGGAAGCTTTCGATGGGATTACAGTGTGTTTCCCTCTCCTTCCAACTCGCGAACTTGAAGTGCAGCTAAGTTTAAATCGGAGTATAAAGTAAGGGAGACGATATCCCGGATAGCGTCTCCTCACGGCTAGGGATGACACAAAAACATCGATGTTTTAGAAAAAAAACGTTTCCCACCAGAAACATCGACATAATAACATCGATATTTTTCTTTCTATGCTTTCTGCACATCGATATTTTGTTGCCAAAACATGGATGATTTTTTAAATTTTTATTTAAAAAATTATAATAAAGCAATATCGATATTTTGCGTCATTCTCACTACCACGCTGCACATTTCGCCTGTGCAATCTGAGGAAGTTCGCGAACTGCTCGCGTTATGAGTGTATGTTATCGGTAGGCGTGCCATTGCCTGAATCGATAGTAGTGTTATAAATTCATTTCAGACATTTTGACAAGTCATGAAACTCACTCCACTCAATTTAGGAAAGTCCCACAGTAACATGTGATGTGTAACCAACCATTGCTTTCCAAATTGACATGTCTTTCACCATATATTTATAAATAAAATAAATGTATTTGATATGTACGAGTAAACGTATAATTGTTCAACATTTATCACCAAATTATTTGGGAGATTTTTGTCATTTAGTACATTTAACAGCGCTATTAGAGGGATGAAGTGCCGGAGTTTATCTGGCAATGCTGTCTTTCTCATATTTTCGTTAGTTCATTGTGGTGCGCGAGCGTGAGTGCTACACAACACACGATTCAGTGAGAAGAACTTCGTGAAATTTAGCTGCTAATTCCAGTTGTTGGGTAGGTAAGTCAGTATAATTTATATTTGACAGCTTTTGATATTACGAATGTTTAGAAGACATTTCGCGACTTTAAAATAAAAGGGTTCTAAATTCACTTTCAAGAAAAAATGAGTTATCAACTTTGTTGGTACCATTTATTCCATTTACATACTGTAATTAATATTGGATAAGAAAGTAGCAAGTTTATTATTCTATATTTAAAATATCGATGTTTCTTTGTCGATGTTTCCATCGACATGGAAAACCCTTTAGCGATGTATGGATACATGGATGTATCGGTATTTTGGTAAAATTGGCCATCAGTATTACACGCGCGCGTTTTCTTGAGCACCGCACTGCCTACCCCCACTCCTTTGCCAACACTAGTTGAATTAATAATTGTTGACAGCAACGAGCATTGTGTACAACATCTGATAACCAAAACTGTTCGGTTCCATGCATTATAAATTATTTTGAATCGAAAAACTGAGTACAAATGTGTTATAAAATTCTTTGTCAAAATAACCGAACTCCCCACTCCCCACTCCTCGCGCAAGGAGCGCAGCGAGGGCTGAGGAAAACGTGCGCGGGTAATACTCGCGGCTGCCGCCTCGCCGCTGCCTTCCGCTCCAGCGAGCCACGCGAGCGCCGATTACGCGCGCGCGCCACATTCAAAGTTCAGCCACAGCAGCTCTTGTGCATGGTGAGCATATCTTGCATCGATGTGCAGTGAGTGACTGGAAATGGACCGGGAGAGGTAGCTCAGTGCATTAACTGATGTCACTGCAGCGCCTCTGACCGGGAGATCCTACGTTCGAATCCTGACAGCGGCAGGATTTTCGACACTAGCTTTTCAGCTAGGTCGAATTCAGTCGCTGTCTGGAGGAGAATTCTAGCGGCCGGCTGCTCTGATCGGTAGTTTTCCGTGGTTTCTCCGATCAACTCCTGGCGAATACCGAAGCAGTACCCTAACAAACGGGCCACGGACCGCGCGCGATCTTTCCTTCCTCTTCCTTCTCTTCTCCTCTCCTCTCCTCTCCCCTTACATACACTTACACTAACATGCAGTACACTACCACATATTCCGGGGGATCGGTCGGGGGCTTAGAGCTTGTCCCGGCTGACGCGGTGCCCCGCTGCTGGGATGGTTAGGGGGAAACCCCGCTAGCCGACGGTAGGTCGGCCCCGGATCTCGCCATCCAGCGAGGGAAGATCACCCCCATCTCCCGAGAAGAAACATGCACTACCGCTACGGGACTAATGACCAAATCAGTTGACGCGCCCGGAAACACGAAAAAATCAATCAAAAATCATCAAAAATCAATCACAGTGTATGGACAGCCTAGCCGTGCTTTATGGTTGGGGTTTGTGGGGAAATGGTTCGCAGGCGCAAGCCATACAAGTAGCTCGTCAACAGTTGACGCTTGCAGTCGCCTTTCCATGGAGAAGATTAGACGCATTTCATTTGCGCCATCGCGCTTACTAGCACACCTCTAGTGTGCAACAACTTTAATTACTGGCCAGAACACGCACAGTAACCTTGAGCGTCACCGAAATCCCTGGTGGCTGCAACACGGACTAATTAGGGCGTGTGAGTAGAAGGCATGTGGAACATACGTTCATGAATAGATAAGCGTTTCTCAAACATGTTTCGTAGCGTGTACTCGGGTTGAAAATGAGTTCAACCCCTAAACAATGAAAAATTGCCGCCTGCGATAACTTTGGGTGGGGAGCGGGAGGGGGAGGAGCGAATCGACGACAACAGATGTTCGGCCCGGCACCTGGAATGTTGTCTCTTTTAGGACTTATTTGTGTCTGTTGTGGCAGGTCACGAAAGCAACGAGTGTGGAATTTAAGCGTAGCTCTTGTGTCTGACACGCTTTATTCTAGGACAGATGAGAAGAGCGTATGGTTCATTTCCATAATATGAAATTAAATTGAATAATGTTTTCGGAAATCCTGAACGAATGGTACAAAATGTTGTACAAAACATTTTAAAAATTGTTTTCATTTTATTGATGCTTCCAATCGCGTCAACTACTATAGTTACGAATCCTGTAAGTGTAGTGAATGATTTTTATGTCTGAAGGTAGAGGTGTTCCTCCACCACTGGATGATGAAATCCGGAGTCGAGCTACACGTCAGCTGACGGGATAATTCCCTCTTCAGGTATATCCCCGGGACACCGCTCCAGCCGCACTAAACTCCCAACAATGTAGTGTAGTGCATGTAAGTGTATTTTAAATAAGGGGCTAGAATAGGGCAAGGAAGATGAAGGAAATATCGCGCGCAGTGCGTGGGCCGTTTGTCAGGGTACTACTCCAACATTCGTCTGGTGAGGATCGGAGAAACCTCGGAAAACTAACAATCGGTGCAGCCGACCACTAGAATTGTCATTATAGAGTCGTTTCGATAGATCATCCAGTCGTATCACTCTTAATTCCATCTAGCCTTTTAGCTATTGCCGAAAATCCGCCACAGTAGGACTCAAACCCCACGAGCTCCGGGTCAGTATCACAGCAGAGACGCCAATGAACCTGCCACTGAGCTAAAAGGGGAGAGGAATTTTAAAATTACTTATGTAAAAAGTAACTGTTATGCTGTCTTGTCCTCCCCGATATTTACGACGCTCTATATTTTATCGATTCTTGTATTTCCAGTTAAGAAAAGTAGGAAAACAAAAGCCATTTGTTGAGTGCCAACGTTTGTCATTGGGAGAAATTGATCAATAAATGGAAATCTTGAATTACAAATCAACTTCTGAACAAAGTTCTTCGGCACAATATTGTCGTTGACAATGAACGAAATTTTAATGTTACTACCTTTCAAATACTTCAAATGCGCAAACGCTCAAAACGCTTTGAATTCATGAATATTCTTTTGTACTTAATTTGTGCTTTTAATTGTTGTTTCTTTATACCTATGAATGAAGACGTTTCCGGGGAAACATTTTTGTTTCAAAGCGACTCACGTTTTTCGTGTTTCTCGTGAGAGTCCAGACAATGGCTTGCTCACTTCGGGCATTCGCGCATGCAAATGTTTTGGAAACACGAGAGGGACATCTAAAGCACGTTCCAGGGCTACCAATTGCCAAAAGCTACAGTATCTGGCACGGAAGAAAGCAATTGCCGGTCACTTGGCATGCAAATTCTTTCCGCTGCGGAGTAAAATTCACCAACTTTCCGAATAACTGCATTTTACTGTCGAAACATTTTGCTACGACGAGAACGTTATCAATGCTAATAAAAATGGAGAACATTGCCAGAAATATATGAAAAGACAAGTGAGATTATGCCTTTGGCCAGCCTTACAATTGCAAAATCTCCAAAGAGTAAAATGTTGAAACCTGACTCGAATGAGATGAAGTAAAACGTATCAATAATTGATCCAAAAATCGTTCAATTAGTCTCCGACCTTAGCCTCCCATATTCAACGAAACATATTTCTATAATCTAATTGTTAAAATCTTTATTTTAACTTTTTGAAATAAAATTGTGTGTTTAGAAACAGATTTTCTCCATAATACAATGTTTGAAAAAAAATCAAACACAATTTTTTAAACATTGTTTTAAACAATTATTTTACATCTGTTGAAGTTTATTCAAGATGGTTTCATCTCAGAATAAACTATCACTAGTACAAAATTTAGTTTTTAATATCGTTAACTTTTTCAGATTTTTCTAAATGATACGATTTGAAAAAAAACGTAATTTATAAGAGTTTTTTTCTTATATTCCTAAAGTTTCAATGTGAGAGAAATAATTTATGTAAGCAAATGTGACAGCGTGATAGTGAGCGTACATTAGGGTCCATATATTGTTCAAAAAATACGAAATAGTGACCCATACCTCAGTCTACTCACTCGTGCCACAATAAGCATACGGAAAGCTCAGTTACACATGCGAGTAGTGAAGCTACATTTGTATTCAGAAACAAAACAGAGTCATCTCAGCGTTCGCTCAATGGATCAGGGAAACTAGACAAAAACCTGATAGAGATGGGAATCATTGTCCCTGAAGTTGAAGTACATTACTTGTTACAGGCATATACAGTATTTTTGAAAAGAATATATAATACAAATGTAAGCTACTGCATTATAACGTGCGTCAGGAAATTCTTTCCGCAATGAGACAAAACAAGGGCTCTTATCAAAAATTGAATTTATGTTCGTCGCAACCAGATCACTGGAAAACAAGTAAAGGGGACACTGCCATTTTCTGTTGTGATTGCGTTGAACACGCAATCATTTGTTACAAGCTGCAGTTCGTGCTACCAACATAATTTCAGTTGCTAGCACCCTCACCAGCCACTGGTGCTACTGTGGTGGCTTTCCCAGAACATGATTAACCTGAATATTAATTTTCCTTTTTATTTCACGGGCCGTGTGTGACTCCTGGCGTGCACGCGTCGTCGCTGCGTCGCTGGCCGAGCGCGAGCTCAACGCCTCTGCGCCGGCGACAAACGAGGCGGCGGCAGCCACCGACCACGTGGCGCGAGGGGGAGACGTGGGCGGGGACGTGGGCGGGGACGCGGGCGGGGACGCGGGCGGGGACGCGGGCGGGGACGCGGGCGGGGACGCGGGCGGGGACGCGGGCGGGGACGCGGGCGGGGACGCGGGCGGGGACGCGGGCGGGGACGCGGGCGGGGACGCGGGCGGGGACGCGGGCGGGGACGCGGGCGGGGGCGCGGGCGGGGACGCGGGCGGGGACGCGGGCGGGGACGCGGGCACGGGGATGTCGGCGGGGACGTGAGTGGTGATGTTTTTTGGGGCGGGGGTGGGCAGGGAGGTGAGCGGGGACCGAGGGCGGGGACCGAGGGCGGGGACCGAGGGCGGGGAGACGTGGGCGGGGAGACGTGGGCGGGGAGACGTGGGCGGGGAGACGTGGGCGGGGAGACGTGGGCGGGGAGACGTGGGCGGGGAGACGTGGGC